>OOFC01025374.1:15397-25928 GCA_900323345.1 Pseudochromis fuscus | reverse complement strand
CACCTCCACCCTACTCTTTCTCTCTGGCACATCAGATGCTCGGTTATCCATCATTTTTACAGTAAGCTGTACAGTAGCCCACTTTGCTGTAGGGCAAAGCAAAGAGATCTTTTGTAATGTTATCTTAAGCAAGTTGTTTTTAATTGTTAATAAGACGATGCACATTCAATCAGATGAGGCCTTTATGCATAAGTAAAGTTGGTAACAACAGCGAGCTAATCAGCAATGTGCATCTTGTTCTCCTGTGGGAAGCCGAGTAATTATGAATGAGCAGGAGCAGGCAAACTGAGTTCACTAATGTGCCTTTAGTGCTGAAGATGAGGAGAGAAAGCAGGAAGATATAATTCTGCTATATAATGATCCCAGAAAGGAGGGAGTTGGGGGAGGAGGAGGAGGGAGTCATGAAGGCAAAGGGAATGCAGCAGGGAATAGATGGAACAAAATAAATGGCAGGAGAAGGAAAAAAATGAGAGGAAATGTAAAAACCACATTCCCCTGTGACAAGCAGCTACTTCAAACACTATCTTTGGATGAGCAAGTTGAATATTTGACAGCATGTAATATACAAGGGCTTCATTTCTCATGATCGTGAATATGGTTAGAGGAGAGTGGTATCAGGATGCTTGAGACCCTGGGGTAAAATTTCCAGATGTGGATTTTTTACTCCTGATCCCTGCAGTGCTGAGTGAGCCCCATGTTGTCCATCAAGACGAGCGTTCGGAGAGGCGATCTGACCACCTTCGCTGTGCGGTTGTACACCCTGTGGTACTCGGTTGAAGTCTGCACACACCTCCGCCGGTGCCCGAGACGTTCTCTCATGTCAGCCCTCTGAAGATCAAAAGCTCTGCATGATGGCTGTCTGGCTTAGTTTTTGGTTTAAAATCTTTTGTGGACTTTCAAAATTCAGTTTTCTCTCGTTCGACTTTCTGTGTGCATATGTGTTTTTAAAGTTTTGCCTGGTGGCACACTGTGAACGACAGGTGATTCATAAGTGTCCAGGAGGAAAACCCGAGCCCTGATTGATCTCTGACTCGGTGCCCCTGCTATCTCCAATCCATTACAGCTTTTAAGCCCAAATGACAGTTACTGTGGATGTAGTTGTCATGGCACCAGAGGAGAGGGAGAAGTCTCTCATGACTGACTTTGATGTATAAGTTAGAAGCTGGCATGTGTGTGACGTATGAGAGTGAGCATCCTCTGTCCTCTGTATATACACTAACTCTTTTCAGATTTTTGTGCATATTAAATTTCATAATAAATCAACAAATGGTGTGTAAACAGCGCGAGACAATCTGGAGAGACAAACAACAACTGTCAATTAGCTGATAATGAGACTGCATGGTTTAAGGAGTGTGGAGCATGTGTAGGTGCTGACAACTCCCTCACACTGAATTGTTTCTCTCTCGCTGTTTGGAAGGCGGCAGTGACACTGGCATACAAAACGCCTGTCATCATCTATTAGAACAGAAATCACACAGGACACAGGAGGATCCCCTCGTGATGTACAAACGCATGTATCATACGCAAACTCTCTCTGTCACAGGCAACCCCCGCCCTATACAAACCTCCACCCATCCAGTGAGTGACGATGATGACATTATGAGCCATTATATATGACGTTGAAATGAAAATACAGATTTCAGGCATCAATATTTTAACGGGTCTGTGAATTGCCTCCAGGACATGTGCTGCATTATTGAGAGCGAGCTGCTTGCGGTTTGAAGTATGTCATGGGTGATTCTCATTGACAGCAGGGATTCTTTCAGCAGACAAAAGAGATAAGAAATACTATAGACACATCTTTGGTCTTTCTGGGTGTCCTTGGGAAAAAGGGTTCTGCATCCAAGTCTGACTCAACAAATGCAATATTACATATTGATTCCTGTAAACACACACACTCCATTTCTCCTAACTCTAACTAAACAGTCACTGGCAGAGACTTCACTCGACAAACAACAACACAGCATCATTAATGTTGTGATTGAAACTGACAAGTGTTAAAAGTTTCTGAGAAAAGGAATCAAAGATTAAAACTCAGCACGCACACAAACAAGCAGCACACTTAAGTTTGAAGTAATTTTGCTCAAAGCCTTTTCTCAGCAGAAAACCCTTCTGCAGTAACTGTCCACTTCTCTGCTTAACTCAGAGGCGCCGTTTACTCCAAGACGTCTCAGTGCATTATACATCACAGCACTGCCTTTCTAATCCGGAGCTATGTAAAATATTAGTTCATAGTTACAAATAAATAATAAACCACTAACAATTTAATCATCCTCTCTGAACACTGTCAGTTAGAGGAATCTGCTTAATCTCGCCACCTAGTGGACAGAGACGAAAAAAGCAGTAGAAGTCAAACTGTGTTGGTGTGTATGCTGTAATTTATTTGCAGCAGAACAATAAAGGTCCTTCAGTAAAAGTACCACAGTGAAAAAAAAAATCTAAAACTACTGCAAAACTAATTTAGTATTATTATATTGGCATCTCAGCTTATTTATTTTAATCCACCTGTCATTCACTTCAGTTCATTTACACTAATGATACTATTGCCTATTTCTAGATCGTTATAATTATGATATAATTATTACTGTTATGGTCATATTATTATAAAAGATTCATTACTATCAGAATATGGAACACATCCATGAAAATTAATAAAGCATAAGGATGCATTAGATAACTTTAAAAACAAATGTATAGGCTCACCTGCAAACACCACCTCACACAAGCCATACACAATGACGCATAAAATTTTGTTTATACTCCTGTGTGACCAATGTAGTTTTGCTTCCATGGCCTGTCCTGTTATATGTTCTGTCCTATGATTTGACAAACAAAACCCCCTGAAAAGTCAATGTGATTATGCAGAGAACTGTAAAATCAACGTTTCAGGAGCCTTTAACTGTTGTGTTTGATTAAGACATATTTACATATTAAAATACTGGTAATTATTCATTTGCACTAAATACTGCATGAAATATTTTAGATGCTGGATGCGATACTGACACTCCAACATGAAGAGAAACTACTCCAGTCAGTACTGATTATGTGTTGTTTTGTTGAAGATCTGCAACCATGTTCACAGGATCGAGAATTAAAATTTTCACCACATTCAGTGTCAGACTGTCAGGAAAACACACTTCACTTCACTTGAGACCTTTTATTCTTCAAAATCAAATCTCCTGGATTTTAGTAGTGTACAATATATTTTGCTCAGTAGTAACTTGGTTGTGACACAGTGAATGAGCCAAAAACAGCTTTATGATGTATGAAACATGATATCAGATGGATTTAAAAAAAAAAAAAAAAAACATTGAAAACTGAAGGGGTGATTAAAAAAAACGTGGTTTTTGGGACGTTTAATTTCGATACATGATTCAAACGTACACTGCAAGTCCAAAACAACACACAGGAATGTTTACAGAGGTTATCAGAGTAAATTTAGCTCCTGTCCAGAAAATGCTGTTCCCGGGCTGAGATGAGTTTACTGTGGCAGGACTGGATGAAGTTCGTACAGTTTAGTAGAGGCACAACGCAGCTTCACTCACATCAAAGTGATTTTGGATTTGGTTGTCAGCTCACACCTCCACAGAAGCCCCCCCCCCCCCCCCCCACCCACCCCCCCCCCCCTCCCCACACCCCATGCTTTCACCGCGACCCTCGACCTCTACCCCAGAAATGTCCATATCGAGTCGTTTTCCACTGGCTGCTGTGGTGTGTTTGCTGGGACGGGCAGGTGGGAGCATCACTGTGGGGACTTCCATTAAATAGGACATCTCAGCGGTCCAGTGAGCGCTTCTGGATTGCTTCAGCCACCACGGTGCGCAGGAGGGCGATGACAGAACGAGGGTCGTCACTGCTTATCACAGCGCTGCCTGACACAATCATGTTAGCCCCCGCCTGGAGTAAACGTGAGCAAACATGCGATGTATGAGACAAAAAATATCCTTTTTAAGTGGTTAGTGGAGAAGGCTGCAATGTTTGGATCTTACTTCTGCACACTTGTGAATGGTGTCAGGGCCGACTCCTCCGTCTACTTCAATGTCTAACGAAGGGAACTGACTCCGCAGCCAGCTCACCTGCGACACGTGCACAGAAATACAAGAACGAGCTCAAAATGTGCCTGAAGCAATTTTCTTTTACCAAATTAGTGGGACTGCAAACAGACAGTTCACCAGGTTAGATCACAAACACTGGAAGTCAGACAAAACCATTGTGACTTGGTAAACAGGTGCTTCTAACAGAGCTGGGAACCATTATTAGGGTGGTCTTTATTTTTAACTCTTATTTTCACTGCTCTGCCCCTTTGAAAGTGATCCAAATAATACATAAATATTTCTGGCAAAATTACAGTGAAATATCAATATTTAGAGGTTGCTCAAGACCTTTGAAGTTTAACACAGACTATGCATATTCAGGGTTTTTCACATCTTTTCCAATAATATGCTGTTGTCAGCAATCATGAGGGGTCAGGGTTCGAATCCCGGTGTGTTGTGTGCATGATCCCTGTGCATGCATGGGTTTTCTCCCATAGTCCAAAGACTCTTAGTGATTTTTTTATTGATGTTCTAACAGATTTAGGGGGTCAGAGTTGAACATTTAAAAGAAAAATCTTTTTGACCCCATATAAGGACCACCCTAACCATTATACACATAGAGAGACAGAACTCTAAATATCTATAGGTCTGGAAAAAACTACAGTGAGAGGACAGCGCCAAAGATAAATGTATTGTTTTACAGCATTGATGTAATATAATACTTTGTAGCAGAAACTTGTTTGCAACTTGAGTCTCACATCACTGAGACAGAGAAACTTTACCCAACACTTCTGTAATTTTAGAGTTGTGGGTAGGAAACAATAGGTAGTACATACACATCCATTGTGAAACAGGTTGAAAGCATCCATCCTGTTGAGCTATTCTGGTTGTTACTTATATAACACCTCTGATCTGTCCTGCAATTACCTTAGGTAAAGGGGGCTTGGCTTGGTACATTTTATACGAGTTGCAGAACACGTACCAAGTATCTAAACTCTCTAATTACAATGAACGCCAAATATAATTGCAGAGGGCTGAAAGAAAATTGGTTTGTAGCTCATTTCTTTTTGTAACAAAGATTACCCTGTTTATATTTCTTCTATAACTATGAAGCCATGATTGATTTCTGGCAAAATGTGTTGTACATTTATTGTATTCTCTTTTATTGACAAAAGGACTGTACATTTTTAGAAGACAGTACAAAAAAACAAAGCACACCATAGTGGTCATTTTAATGATGCACATTTCTCTCTCCCTGCCATTGAATGCAGCACACTGTCAAATCATTTCTCCCCAAAGGATTGTGATATATCTTATTGTGACTCACACTAACAGGGAGTCAGTTTTAAAGTCTGGGTTGTTTGTTATTTCTTCTCCAACATTGGTTTGCCCTTACCTTGGGCATCATGTCTTCCATGAACTTCTGTCCTCCAAAGCCAGGTTCCACAGTCATGACCAGAGCCATGTCGATATGGTTTGCCCAGGGTGCCAGCTCCTCCACTGTAGTACCAGGCTTTATGGCCAAACCCACCTACAACAATGACACAGTGTAAATTTGAAGAGTGATAGCATGCAGTCACCTTTCTACACATGATTCATAACTAACCAACTGCCTCTTCAAGTGTGATCCACCATCCTCACCTTCATGCCACTCTCTTTTATCTCCTTAATGAGGTTTCCAGGGTTGGTGGTGGCCTCTAAGTGGAAGGTGTACTGGTTTGCGCCCGCTGCAGCCATGGGCTTCACCCACTGCTCTGGTCGAGACACCATCATGTGCATGTCTGCAACATTATCACGGTCACAATACTGCACCACTCCATCACCCAGCAAAGCAGGTAGGACTCAGTTCATTTGGATTACTGGGGTTTCTAAAGACTACCATATGTTGCATATGTACACACCAAAGAAAGGGTCTTGGCCTACTGACTTCCTCAAGCACTCCACCATGGGATGACCAAATGTGATGTTGGGGACAAAGTGCCTTTAAAGGGAAACAAAATAAGACACTGAAGTTGCAGCTATTGTGCAAATTCTCCCATCTTGCACAAACAGCTGCAAAGTAACATCTTGCATAAGTGCAGAGGTGTAAACATATGTCTGACGTTTCAGGTAAAAGGAAGTGGTTTTTAAACTTTAAAGAAAGTGGAAACATTTGACAAAAATCTAAGTTCTGAAAACTTCTAATTAAACAACAAACCTCCACAGTTACATTATCAGCTCCTGCCAAGCTTAACTTTTGAAGAGCTAGCTTTAGCTTGTTGATGTCAAGCACTGAGCTTCTAATTGGCTTGCTAGCCGTTAGCACGCTAGCTAATGTAACTGCTGTTAAACTGACCCGTCCATAACGTCCAAGTGCAGGTAGTCCGCTCCGCACTCCATCATCCGGACACATTCACTGCCCAGACAGGACAGGTCGCTGCTCAGGATGGACGGACCGATCTTCGCACTGTAAGCCATGCTGGTTCTGCTGTTCGCGTCTGCATGCAGCCTGGCAGCTAACAGTACGTCAAGTTAACGCTAACAAGCAGCTCCACTTCCGCTCTGAACCTTCACAATAACATAGAAATTTCATTATTAATAATCCAAATACATCGCTAGTTTTTTAAAATCAAAACAAAGCAAAGCTACATCTATCATCTATGAAATATGCAAGTATGAGACTTTTTTTCTTTTGTTATTATTGTTGTTGTTGTTGTTGTTGGTGGTGGTGGTGGTGTTGTCGACATAGCCTCATTTAAGGACAAGGAAAAAATATAAGAATTTGGTTTAATAGGTATAAAATGTACCAAGTATTCTGTTTATACCTTGTGTAAAAATAAACTCTCTTTTTCCTTCTTCTTCTTCTTCTTCTTCTTCTTCTTCTTCTTCTTCTTCTCTTGTACTTTTTCCTATTCAAAAGGATTCAAAAAAAGAAGAAGCATTAGATGACTAATATGCTTTGAATTCCATTTGGTCGAAAAAGTTCCAAGCTTATAAGCTTATAAGCTTTTCCCGCAGTTTCTAATTTTACGTCTTCTGGTTCTGCTGTTGTGTCAATAGGTGACTTGATGAATTTTCTGTAGCCCATGTTGTGTGCTCACACTTCCTCCTTCAAAATAAGACTGTGTTTTTATTTTAACACTAGATGGCGCATAACTCCTGTAGTAACAAACCCCCACCTCAGCCCCTCAGGGTGGATTTGGATGTTGGTTGCTCTCAGTTAGGTTCTCGGCAGTGTAAAACCTTTGTCAACAGTTATTAAGGGACTCTTGTGTGTCCCTTACGCTGCTACATATTTCTGCAAAACTGCAGTTCTTCCAATATTTCTGTACTCTGAAGAAGATTAATGGCAAAACCAATTTTCTGAGACCCGACAGTTCTTTAAACATAAAATTAAAATCACATTACTTTCAACATTTTTACCAACAGGACACGTAGTGGTGTAATATGGGACAGGTGTTGTCATCAGTGTGATGTGTTCAGTATGGCACAATATCAAGTAATGTGGGACACAGCTCTCAGGGTTTTGTCAAAGCCATAGAATTGCCAAATTGCTCAAATACTTTCTCAATTCAAATCATCCAGACTGCTCCCTGCTTCTGCTTTCTCTCAGCAATTGGCTACTGATTTTATTTTTTTAATATCTCTCAGATTTCACAGATTTATTCTTATCAGCCGCCTCTCTCCATCTGTCTCTGCCATTCTGTTGTGGTAATTCCTTAAAGTATGTTGTGTATGACTACATGCAAAGTGTAAAGGCCTCCAAAGATTTTTTTTTTTTAGCAGTTTATGTTATTGGTTCAAGCAGCAGTCTTGAATCAGTTATTGTCTGCTGCAGACCTGTTACGAATCTATTCCTCAAAAGACAGAATACACAAACCCTCTCACAAAAACAAGAATAGGTTGCCACTACAAGCATCTTTAGTGCAGATGTAGAAAGTACTTAATTCAACATACTTGAATAATCCAATTAGATTATAGATTAGATATACTTGCCAATCCTCTATATCCCATTCAATAATGACATGATCATTGTGTCATACTTTGATTATTTTATGTCAAATATCTGATTAGTTGATACTAGTTTTTATAAACAGCTTTCACTTCAGAAAAAGTTTTAATTAGTCCCAGTTCTGGAATTTTTTTTATTTTATCTCCTATAATTTGGCATCCTTATCTTTGTGCTATTTGTTCTTCCCCTTCATCTCTTTTGGATACAGTCCACTGAAATAGTTTGAATGTTTTTCAGATTAGTTTGTAAGTTGCTGTGATTTACAAGGAGCTGAAGCCTGAGGTTTTAAAAAGCCGTTCTGCAGCACTCTGCTGGGGCTCAACCCACAAAGAGCAACACTCATATACCCAGATTGACTAAACAGAATGTGACATTTATGAGTTTTGCCCACGTCTTGCATTACTGCACCAGTGATGGAAAACACTGGTGGCACGGCGTACCTTGGTAGAAAGGCAAACATGATATATGTGATTTTGGAGCAGGGCTGAGGCAGGGTGAGGTGGCGCCAAACAGAACTGGGCCTCAAGAGGCTCTGAGGAAAAGCTCTGGGCTTTGACAGCCATATTGTGGACTATAGCAGTATAGGAGCAAGAAGCGTTTTATTGGTTGGTCCATAAAAACGTTCTTCACGGTACCTCTCTGTAGCAAGTGTCACAGATTCTTAACAGCATCACCATGTGATGTTGTGCAAATCAAACTTCAGAAGTGCTTGAAAAGTCTATTTTACACATGGGTCGGACTCACGCTTGATGCATTGCCCAGCGTGGTTGATGTGTGTTAAGTTTAAGAGGGGTCATTTTTTCCCCTGCAGCTGACATAAAGACACATTCTTCACCTTCACTGTAAACAGTTATAAGACCGTGCACAGTATTCGCAGCTAACCATAAGGCTTCTGTTTACTGCAGGTCCCCATTAAAGGCACCTTTAAGATGAAAAAGCTCAGGAATGTGACTCGCACTCATCTTTAGGATGTTGTCAAGCTGTTGTCTATTTCTCATTGTTGGCATATTCCCAGGTTAAAAACACTTTAATAGCCAGTACTGGACCACTAATGCACGGACACTCACATAGTTTCCTGATGTCACTGAGATGTATGTACTGCTGGAAAATATAGAAGTGTGAGAAATAAAATGAGCTATAAACAAAACTTCTAATGCTGTCTACATGAAAATAGTCAAGTTTTCAAGATCAGAGGAGAGATGTAGAATTTTTAATACATATTTCAGACTCTTAATAAAAGTATAAATAAAGCCATTAGTGGTGTAAAGCTACTTTGAGAAGCTTTCATAATGATTGCATTTTAAATCTTGCCAATTTGGACCGCAGCGCCATTTCAACTTGCTTGTTTTACTCTGAAGTGACAGAGGGCAAAACTCTCCACAGAATTAAAGGCGAGACTTATTTCAGAATCTATGTTAATGATCAAAATCCTTAAACGTGTGTATATACCGTGCATGTTCTAGTTCTTCGTGGCGTGTGAACGAACTGCTGTGATCCTAATGAGCTTGTGGATGAAAGTTTTCTCGTTACACGCGTTCCTGCATCTCAGTCGTCTGTGAAGACAGTTTTTTAAAAAAATGTCTTTTCGGGACAATTATAAGCTAACGTGGGTAAAAGCTGTAGACTAATCAAATCCATTCCAGGATCTGCTAAATTGTGCCCATCGATGCCATTTTGAGGAGTTTCAAATTGTTGAATAGCTACATGAAATTGATGCTGTTGTTTATTTTTCAATGAGAGTATTTCATTTAAATGAGTATTAGTTGTTGTTTTTCTCACCTCAGGGTTTTCCCACAAGGTTTTAGCACTTTTTCACCAAGTTGGCATATGGCTTCATCAGCGGTTTCAGCTAAGTCCCCCGGAGGATTAGATTTTAGCTTTTACAGGTGGCTAATTAACGGGCACTCAGCAGTGTGCATTTTGAGCATGTTTGAACTTGTTTAACAGTCTTTTTGAAGTGCATCATTTACCCGCTATGAATTAATTATCTGGCAAATCGATGGCAAGCTCAGCTCCAGTGGAAAACATACTGGAAACACAACATACTGAAACAATCCTCTTATGTATAAGCAGGGGAAACACTGTGTCGACCTGATATAAGAAAGAAGTCCTGTGTCTTCCAGATGTGTACATTTCAGCAGCATGTGAGCCACATCCTCGGATAAGTTGAGTTTATCCGACCCTTGACCTCTGCAATCGGAGACAGGAACACAAACAGTGACAGTGGTGCTCTGTTTTAGTCTTTTTCCTGAGCAGTGATTGATTATCAAGAACTTGGTGCAGCTCCAGACCTTTCATGTATTATCTTGATTGAAACCTTCCTCTTTCTTCTCGCCAGCAGCAGTTGCCTCCAAACGCCTGAGCAAACAAACAGCGATAAGCCACTTTCTTGTGATGGTCAGTGGGAGAGGGTGTCTTTTTTTTTTTTTTTTTTTAAGCCCCTCCCTTCCTCGACTTTATGTCATTGTGGTTGAGGGTCCATAAGTGGAAAGGGAAGGGCGGGGTG
>OOFC01025374.1:0-15361 GCA_900323345.1 Pseudochromis fuscus | reverse complement strand
CCGGGGGGGGGGTCACAGGGAGCATGTTTGTGTGCATATCTTCAGGATGGACAATCTTCAAGGAAACCTTCACTGGTTGAGAGTCTGAATGGGGGATATCCGTGAACATAGTGGAGCGGGATTAGGAACAAGCCCAGCAGGATTGTCTCTGCATCCTGTGAATAGTGAGAGGTTGATAAAGTAGTGAGCGAGTCAGGCAGGTTTATACAGGAGGTGAGAGAAGAAGGAAAGTGAATTACTCAATGTCATGAATATAAGATGTAGTTTGGCTCAGGCTTTACTGGAAAACATCTGTTACAAGTTGGTTATACAAAGAGAAAACTATAATTCTTGTTATACATATATATATCTCTGTGTATGATGGATCTTTCTTGGATTTGAGGAAGTCACCCCCTGGAGTATGGTTATTCAAGATGCTGATGTTGACCTGGTGGAGAATCATAAATATCTGGTTGCTTTTCTTCACAACAAATTGCGCTTCAAACAACTGTTAATGCTGCCTCCAAAAAGGTTCTGCACACAGTTATTTTGAAAGAAAATGAACTTTTTTAATGCATCTACTGCAATGATAACTCTCTTTTATATACAATTTATTGAATCCGTTTCAACTTTTTGCACAATTGCTCAGTTTGGAAACCTCACAACTAATTTCCTCTTGTGTCACAATAAAGGAAACTTCACCCAATGCATGAATGAATTAACTCATATACCGTATTTTCTGGACTATACGCCGCTACTTTTTTCTGACGCTTTGAACCCTGCGGCTTAAACACCGGTGTTTCTCATGTATCGGCGACACAAAGCTCGTTAGCTTTTTACAAGCTAGCAAGCTCCGTGCCGCTGATACATTTAGCCTCGTCACATCAGACCCGGTCAAAGTGGACCACATGAAACTGTTCGAATAAATTCAATAGCGGCTTTTAGACAGGTGCGCTCAATAGTCCATAAAATACGGTACTTTATATTTCATTTGTTGTACCACTTCCAAATGAACTATTTACCCAGCGTTCGTTTTCCTGTAGCCTCTTAATAGATTTAGTTTCAAAGCATTATACTTGCTCAGTGGATGTTGTAGAAAAGCTTTGATGATGGACTGCAGTAGCTTTAAAGAGTCATAGTGACCCCCAAGGCTTTAATCATTAACCACATAAAACTCAAGGAACTAAACTAAAGCAGAGGGATTTAAAGTGATGCCTGACCCATGATCGTGTGATCTGATTTGCACATTCTGTATATCACAAACATTAGTACATAAAAATATTGTGATATCAATCATGTACATTGTGTCTTGTGTACATCCAAATCTGCTGGAGTCAACAGCATGAAAACCTCAGAGTCAGTTTATTTAGACAGCATTAATTATCCTACGCCACGTATTCTTTGACATAACCTCAACTTATGTACCCTGACCACCGCACGCTTCTGCGCACCGGTGGCCAGCATGTGACTGTAATTGTCTATAAAAATTCACCTCCAGGGAGACATATATTCTCCCACCAGTCATAACTTAGTGCTTTATGGAGGACAACGTGTCACTTCAAAAGGCCAGAAATAGCAGCAGAGGGGCGCTGGAGACGTTTCAAAATGCTAGCGTGGCGTTAAGAAAGAATGAAAACACAAATTTATTAGGAATATTGTTTTTTGTGATTTAATACCAGTAGCCCACTGAGGAGTTCATGCTGGCAAAAGATTACCTCCCGACTTCATAAAAAATCTAATCCCCCAGGTTTAATCTTTAATATTTGAAGATTGTAGATGCAAGTGGCACACTGAAAAAAAACCACTGCCAAGTTTAATATTTTCTCACAACATGGGCTTGTACAGTGGAGGGGTTTGTTTTATGAAACTCACAAGACCTGTAATAAAATTCCTTTCTGAGATCAGATGGAGTTTTTTTGTTTATATCATTTCTTCTATAATCCTGCATTTGGTATGTTGTGGTGTATGCTTTAAATCAACTTCTATGTAATTTTACTCACAGTATTTTTTTAATTTTTACTTTATTTATTTATTTGCATTGCACAAACACAGCCGTGCATACAGCCGTTCATAGCTCGACCGAATCTGCCAACAGATCTGGGAGTAAATAAGCTCTGTTTCTTCCAATTATTCAGAGAAAATCCTGGTCTGTTTCCATACACAGGCTGTGAATCATGTCAATTTTCTCCTCTGGTGGGAACAGTATTAAATTCTTGTAGTGCTAAGAATACAGCGGGAACATCAGCTGCTGAGCGCTACTCAGCTGTGGCAAAAAAAAGACCACGTGGGAAAGTCTTTGGCACCGAGCGTCCATCTCGTTTGGAGGAGATATATTTGTTGTGAAAAATAGCGAGAACTATCGCTATCACATGGCCTAAGTGGGAGGATGAATCCTGACCCCATCTGGTGTTTCCAACAGCTGCTGGACCCACTGTGGAGCGCGCTAAAGACTCGAGCCGATCTCCAAAATCCTTTATCCTTAGTGAGGAATCATTTAGGGGAAAATGCTGCACAGGGAAAGTCAAGTAAGTGGGATGCAGTTATGTAGGTACAAGTTGAAACACATGCACTTGTTCACATCTTGAACACACACACACACAGTAACTCTCCATGACATTTCTCTTCCTGTCTTTTAGGTCAAACGGTCTCCTGACAGGATTTGACCTGGATGTCTCTCCAGGGAGGAGGAAGTAAGTGACCCATGACGAACTGCCTGAAACATTTAGCACCAGTTTAGTAGTTAAAAAAGTTTTCAAATGCTTTTACTTCATATGATTTAAACTAATAGGAAAATGTGCATTAAAAGCATTCACTGATTTCTAAGACATATTCTGCTGTTGGACTCATATGAGATGATGGTGGATTTGTAATATCTGAGAATTGTTTATTCCTACTAATTAATTGGAAACATTTGTAAAGCAACATCTACCTGCCAAACAAATGCAAAAGAAAAGTAACTACAGCTTTTCTTCTTGATTTAAATAAAAGTTCCCAGTACAAAAACACACCTCCTTGCCAACTGATGACAGAGAAAGAGCTGATAATGACAATTTGATTACTTTTCCACCATTGCCAGTTTGGATTCCTACAGGAATAACTGTCATAAATGTCTTACATAAGCAAACCCACCTGCATTGTTTGAAAGAAAAATGTTTTTTTCTATCCATCTGCAGAAGTGTGTGAGTGGGTGAGAGAGGGAGGAGGGGGTGCTGATGTATTGCTGGTGCAACTAAAAAGTAAAACTATGACAAAAACATTAAAACAAGCCTCAAAAAGTCAGGTGATACAACTTGCACTTTACCCCTTGTGATTCTGGTGTATTGTTTTTAGATGGGCAGATGATCAAACAGAGAAAATGTCACTTAATGTCTAATTTCTTATCTATCTACTGCTCAGACTCTTTAGTCATGGCACTAAATGTCAGGTTTTCAAAATAAAAGGCAAATAGCTTTTCCTCCAGATTCCTCATTGTTTAATAAAGCAGCTATTTAGTTAGGTAATCTCACTGAGATCAAGTGCTCTTCTCCAGGATGAACCATGATTTAACAGCCATAAAGGGCAAATTTCAGCTAAGAAGGGACAAATCTTCACTCAAGTTTTAATATCTCACAGAGCAATGGAGGCACGTGAGGCGTATTTATCAAATAAAAAAAAAGAAAAATGAATCCACATCACTTTCTCTCAGTATTTGCAGCATGACTCTTATATAAAAAGTGACTATGAGAAAGTCACTTCTGCATCTTCAGTCCTGGCAGTGATACGTGCGAGTGAATTATCAGGGGGAAATTGCTCATTCCATTAAAACGAGGACTGTGTGAAAAGACTTACGCACACACATCCTGACAACGTGTTGTCCTACCGTCCAATTAACCTCGCACACAGAACGGACGGAAGTGAGAGCAGGAGTGTGATGGGTTACAGCCCCCCGGAGACACGCAGCTCTCTGAGAGCACTTCACCATCGTTTCTGCTATCCAAGTGTTTTCATTCAGCATGTAGATACCCTTTCAGGTATTTTCCCTTCTTTTATTCTGTTTTTCCTGCTGCTGGTTGGCAGTATAAAAGCCTAATATTGACTTTACTGATGTGTTTTTGTTTGGCATGGGAACGCTTGAGGCTTTGGCTGGTACTGGCCTCTTTGAGTGGCTCACCAGAGGGGCCTGGCAGATAGCCAGCATGTATAGCAGCTAATAATGGACTCTGCTATACTGCTCAGCTCATCAGATGACAAAAGAGGGAGGGGAGAGAAACAGCTATATTGGTGCAAGACAAGTAACTGTAATATTGATCAGTTTATATGCCTAGTAGTGTATTAAAAATAGTGCTGTTCTACACAGAGCTGCGTGAAAGGCAAATAAAAGAAATGAATACATTTCATAGATTAATAGAGCGTTTAACCTGACTCCTGTTTGATTTCCTGAAGCCCGCCCTGAGCAAAGAAACACAGGAGAACTGCCTGTGTTTAATCTTTTTTTTCGCCAATAAATATCCCATGGCGTCGAGAAAGAAGAATAGAGCAGAAAAAATATGGATCACAGTTGAGGAGCAGGGATCAATGGGCGCTGTGCCAGCGATTTTCACGAGCTACTCCATCAACAGAAATGCAAGCACGAAAAGGGAGTTCTCCACAAATCTGCACGAGCCTTGACAAATCTTTTTCCTCGCTAATGCAGAAAGTATCTGAGAGACAAATAAAAACACTGGCAGTTTTGGAGACGATCCACCCAGCGATGAAGTTCAGCAATAGTAACAAATCAATGCTGTTTTTCATGCTGTAACTGGGTGTTCCCTCATGGGTTATATAAGGTCTAGCACTGGTGAACCAAACCTCTCCATTAGGGTGGATTTCCCCCGAGCGAAGTAACCAGTCCTGTGGAAAACATATTAATTAACCATGTTAATCTAACTTTCACTTTTACCACAACAGCTTGTGTTGTTATTACAGGTGGTTTCCAAACCATTATTTTAAATGGTGAGCTGCAAAATAAGCATTGAGGAGATTGCACTGAGACCAACAAGCAGAGGTGGGTAGAGTAACCAAAAATTGTACTCAAGTAAGAGTAGTGTTACTTCAAAATAATAATACTCATGCAGAAGTAAAAAGTCGTCATCCAAAAAATCACTCAAGTACAAGTAAAAAAGTATTCGGTGAAAAAACTAATCAAGTACTGAGTAACTGAACATAATGTCTAAATTTGTTTTTTAAAAAATTGTGTAATGAGACAGACAAATATAAAATAATGAGCAAATTCTGATACAGTGGTATCACCAGTGATACAGAGTTACTAGCATAAATCAATTTACCGTAATTCTTCAACCATTTGCCCTATCAACGTAATTCCAGCATTCCGTACATATTACCTACATTACGGTAGTGTAGAAACTCTGCTTATCAGCTTTCAAAATCACCTGGAAATACTTTCTGTCACCAGTTAAATGTTTGCGTGATTAAGCTCTTGACGCAAATGATTCAGCTATAAAACTACAAAACAAAATCCAAACTTCCTCATACGTCATTCAAGGATTACCCACAATCCACCTTCTTAAAGGTACAGGCTTGTAACACAGGTAAAGTGAACGAGTGAGACGCATGATGCTCTGCGGTTGTTGTGGCGTTCACAGTGCCGACTAGCGGCGGACGGCGTATCGGCAAAACACGTAAGTTGGTGCACTCGTAAGTCAAGGTACCACTGTACATCTAAATAAAAAGTAACGACTCGAGTGTAGCCCAATGTAGCGGAGTAAGAGTAGTGTTTCTTCTTCACACATCTACTCAAGTAGAAGTAAAAAGTATGGTGCAGTAAAACTACTCATAGAAGTACATTTTTTTCCAAACGTTCCTCAAGTAAATGTAACGGAGTAAATGTAACTCGTTACTACCCACCTCTGCATGTAAGACAGCTGTCAGGCAGATAGTTTAACATAATGACTGGAGGCAGCTGCTTTAAAACGCACTAATCAACATAATAGATCTTTTTTTGTTGATGTTTGATCTGTTCAAAAATCAATATATTAGAAAAAAAGGAAATAAATTCCCTCAACCAT
Organism: Pseudochromis fuscus; assembly: GCA_900323345.1. NCBI lineage: Eukaryota > Metazoa > Chordata > Actinopteri > Pseudochromidae > Pseudochromis > Pseudochromis fuscus. The sequence continues at coordinate 9,338 of OOFC01025374.1, read as the reverse complement.
CTGCTAATTGTTTGGCAGGAAACAGCCTGGCACATTTTATCTCATATAAAAGCGAACTGTTGTTTTACACAGATTAATGATTTGAGGGATAATTTGTTAATTAGTGAACTTTATATGTGCTGGTGGGCTGATTGTTTTAATATTAAACACAGCCATGTACAACAGTGGTGGCTTCTCATCAACTTCAACAATTGTCAAACTATTCCTGCAATTTAAAATAAAAAAAATAATGATAGAAATCAAAAATCTAACATCACAATTCATCACATCCTTCAACATTTTCTTCTCATCTGAAGAAATACTTTAAAATACTTGTTTGCACTCTTTCGAGGAATTAGATGATAAGATTGATAGTATCTTATTTTAATTTCTTTGATGTCAACATAATGTGAGTCCAGTACACAGACCACACACATTCTGTAGTGATTCCTTAATGACTTGATTACTGCAAATAAACAACATGCTTTTACAAATTTCAGTATTTATGTAATAAAGCTGACGCCCTTCGCTGTTCACCAACTAATAAGAACAAACAGTTACAGCAACAATAACAACCGCAATGCTTCTGGGGACAGGCAGGGTAGTTTATCTGGCTCCGTATCTGTAGTTGTCATGACAGTCAAGTAAATTTCAATTGTGCATTCCTGTGGTATTAAGACACTCATGGATCCCTGGCAGGAATTTCCCCTGGCTTTCGTTTCTGTTTTTTTTTTTTTTCCTGCTGTGTCCCTGCCCTGCCTCTGGAGGTGAGGGAAAGTTCAACCACACAAAATCTGGAATCTTAAAGGGCATCTTTATTTTTCATATCCATGCTGGTCCTCGTGCATCCTTGTTGATGCTTGACCCATGCAAAAATCTGGCAATTGGAGTTTTTCACTGTATTACTCTGCTTACTTTGGGCAGGTCCCTGAACGTATAATGAAAACTGAAATTAAGAGTGTGTATCTGTGTGGTGTTTCACAGAGGCAGAATATAATGCTTCATAAAAACCCATACAGGACAACTGTGCTCTGACAGTGACCAGTGGGAGTATCAGTTTACTCACAGACAAGAAACCTGTGAATAACATATTCATAAAATGCCTGAAAAACAAGACGCGATTCATGTCATTGCCTTGGCAACATCTCCACGTTCATGCTGGATTTTTTTTTCTTCTCCTTTTGTTTTTTTTCAGCCGGGAACATCTCGTTGCCATCAGGGGCCAATTTTCATTGTTCTGTCCGGAGCTGTCTTCAAGCTGTGTTTCCCGGGTGATTTATGGGTAAATGTAGACGATAATCGATATCACCTTGACTCTGGAAGGTTGTGTGAAATCTTCCATAAGGGGTTGACATTTTTCAGTGATGGCAAAGATCAGTACAACGGAGACATGGGTTGTAAGGGTGGGACTCTTGGTTTTCCTTCTGCGTCATTCCTGAGAGGCGATGGTAGATATCAGGTCCAGATGTTTTTGGAGTGGACATCTTCGCTCTGTGCCCCACACCTTTAAAACTATGTGCACATACAAAAGACTGATTAAATCAAGTCATTATAAAATATTGCTATGATTCACTTTATTATGAGTAATAAATAAAGCTGGTGCTTTTATTGACCATCCCTCAGTGAAATCCCCCTCATCTCCGGGCAGTGCCTTGTTTTGGCCCCACATTTTATTGCATTGGTTCACTCCTGCTGCTTAAGTAGCTTTGTTTTTGGCTGCACCAGATGGTTGCTAAAATAATACATCCTCTTAAAACCTCCTGTTTCCCAACTGAACAGCAAAAAGGCAGAAAGACAAAGTTAGCTACTAGTTAATGGAGACAGTGTAGCATGTAGGATATAGTGAAAACAATAGTGAGACTGTGTTCAGATTTGGCTGTTTCATGCATTTCGGCTGATTGGATCACAAGTGGACAGCTGAGGCACATATGTGTTTACACCTGTATTTAGCATGTGTCTTCAAACCATCCTGCTCACCACTTGTGTTCGGGTGTCACCACAGAAACGTCGCAGCCCACACATAACAGGCCTGAAATGAGTTGATCCCTTTTCCTGTGATGCATGAAATCAATAGGGCCTATATTTCTCTGTGCCTGATGATTATAGATACAGAAAACAGTTGAGACAGAAGAAGTTATCCACATTGACTTTATTAGATGAAAGATTTTATAAGTGGTGTTGTTAGGTTGGATCATACCAGGTTTCAGAGCTGCACATGAAGGAAGAGACACACAAAAACTTGGTACAGTCTAGTCCTATTGATTTTATTTTGAGACTTGATTAAAAAAAATCAATCTAATTAATTGGAAGCTTTGTAATTAATTAATCTCGATTAATCACATTTTAATCACATGAAAATATTTGCCCCAAAATGGAGCATTTTTTAATTTAAGTGGATTTTAGTGGACGACTGAATCAAATATTAGACACACATGAATATTGTAAACTCAAGCTCTTTTAATGTCTGGAAAAATGCATTTAATAGCATTTTAATTCAAAACAATGAAAAAATAAATAGAAAATATCCCCAGAAAAATTGAACAGACGTAAAGTTAAAGTGCCATTTTAAGTACTTTAAATGCTTTATTCAGAACAGTATTGACTTTAAATGGTTAAAAAATAACATCAATTCAACATAAAGTGCAATTTCTACTTGTTTCTTCCTCTGGTAAAACAACCAGAAATGAAATTGTGCTTTCATCCAATTCATGTGTAATCAAATTTGGTCAAATTCATGTGTAATCATGTACCAGGAAATTGTGCAATGACAAACATTCTGTGTTGTTTGAAATGCAAACTGCGATTAAATTGGTTTATTTTTTTAATGTGTTTATTTTTTTTTGTAATTAATTAATCGTAATTAATGCGTTAAAGTCCCACCCCTAATACTGAGATTAAAAAAATGAAGGAAACTAATTAAGCATCCCCAAAAATAAAGCTATGTTGCAGAAATAAGTTTTCTGGCATAATTATAGCAACCCAGTCTAGGCAGCACTTACACAGGTAGTTATGGTAACCTGCTTCTCTGACACAGTCTAAAAAGTGAAGAAAAATTCAGTATTAAATTACCAAGTGAGAAAAGGAGTCGACAATCAAAGCAATACAGAGAAACACACTGACAAATATTGCACCGTACCATGTAATTTTATTGTTTTGTTTCACTCTCACCACTCCCATGGTGTTGTTTTTGTCCACAGGAGGTAGCTATTTTCAACAGAAAGCTCTAAAAAGGGAGTGTTAACTATCTACTGTCAAGTACTAAAAACAGACAGACAAAATTAGCAAGTGTCTGGTGAATAAAGTAAAACATTCAGCTGCTGAATGTTGCTCCAGTGCTCCGAGCAAACAGTCCCATCCAACCACAACACAGGGTAAACAGTCACCTACAGACACAACTCAGGGTAAACAGTCCCATCCAACCACAACTCAGGGCAAACAGTCAGCCAGGTGGGGAGGATTCATACGCTACAACCAGGCCAAGGGAAACCAGATCAGTGATATAGAGGGTTGGATGCCTAACTCTCTTCCTCCTCCTAAAACACAGGCGATACACAACGATACACAATTAAACAACACGATAAGCGTGAGAGAGCATTAGCCATAACAGTTTCATTTCCCTTTGTATAACAGATGTTAATGTAATCCTGAAAAAACAAAACTCAACAAGGTCTGAATCCCCTATATAACTATTCGATTTTTTAGATGGGGAGGTCACAGTGTTGCTATTTTTATATATTTTGTCTTTTTTCCTTTAAGCAGGTGTATGTATGTGTGTGTGTGTGTGTGTGTGTGTGTGTGTGTGTGTGTGTGTGTGGGCCGTCTGGGTGGCTGATGGAAGGAGCGACTGTCAAGCGGCAACTGGTCCTCTGACCTGGCATACCAGGCGTCGACTGGAGAGCTGCTCGTGGTCCTCCCATTGTTGTTTGTTTGTGGGAACCAGTGAGTATTCAGAGTAGTTTAGTGCTCTTCACCAGTTGTGTTTTGTTTATCGCACTAGTGTAAGTTGTTGTTATTTTTTTTTTGACAAAGAATTATGTGAGATTTCTTTTCTGTTGTTCTTTGTTCTGTCCGGCTGCTCTTTTGTTTTGTGTTAGTGGCTGTATTGTTCAGACCATCACCAGGTGGCAAATGGCATCTCTGTCCGTCCTTTTTTTATATGTATAAAATCATGCAGGGTTAGAGTAAGGCATCCAACCTCTATGTCACTGATCTGGTGGACTGGTGGTAACAGCATTAAATATTTATTGTAGCGGCAATCTTCGTTATTCGTTCATTTACCACCACTATTAAGCAGTCCGCTTGACTTTTAAGTCTGACGCACAAAAATCTTCAGAGACAGTAACTTTGTCTACGAAAAAGCTTTACTTAAGAAGCAAAATACAAAGATACAAGACTTTATACTATGGTCAAAAAACTGTGTTGCCCCAACGGGTGCTTAACCTAGACTGCCTAGGGGGTGTTAACATCAATAATGATACTAATAAGGGAGCATTACAAAATTTTAAAGGAAAATTACTAAGGCATAACTAAAATCTCTATGGCTCTTACATTTATGTTCACCAATATATAGTATTGTAGTCAAGACTGTACCAACCAAGACCACGACATTATCGGGACTAGAGTATCAAGACGAAGACATTTTTATCAATATATATGGGGTGGCTGTGGCTCAGGTGGTAGAGCAGGTCACCTGTGAATCATAAGGTCATGGGTTTAATCCCGGCTCCTCCTGTCCACATGTCGAAGTGTCCTTGGGCAAGACACTGAACCTAAGTTGCTCCCAATGGTGGCTAGTACCTGGTGTGTGAGTATGTGTGAATGGGTGAATGAGTTGCCTTGTAAAGCACTTTGGGACCTAGATAAGGTCATGAAAGTGCTGTATAAATGTACTCCATTTACCAAAGAAAAACCAGAACCAAATGACCAGTATCTTTTCATTAAAAAATCAAGTTTGCTTTAAAATAAATAATTTTCAACAAAAACTAATTTTCTTAGCGTCTCCAGTCGTCTTCATCCACTCTCTGTACAGGGGACATGTCACTCCCGGTGTCACAAAGACCACATGACACCAGGAAGGCAGCACCTGGTCTTGACCGGTCCTGATCAAGAAACCCGAGTCCACCCTGTCCGAGACCAAGACAAGCCCGAGTAAAAATGCATTCGATTCTGAGACAAGACCGAGACCCTTAAAAAGGGGTCTCATGACCGGTCTCAAGACCAAGCCCGATCTCGAGTACTACAACACTAACAATCTGCAGCTGAATGTGTGCAGACAACTGATTGCTAACACTATCTCGACCTTATCGTCGCCCCCAGGTGGCCAAATGTGAAACCATCTACGAAGCCTGTAAGCAATGTTACAAGTCTCCTTGGACTGCAGTGATGTCTTTTCACTTCTTATACGCTGACTTGATCCTGCTCCTGAGGCTGATTCAGGTTATTTTCACACTTCTGCTCCTAGTTTACAAGTCAGTTGTGTGTCCCAGGAGATTCTTCACACTGTGACACCACTTTCATCGCCCCAGCGTTCAGCAGCATTTATAGCTGCAGTCGTCACTCCCTGGCTTCTTCGTGCTGGAAAAAAAAAAGAGATTAACGAAATCACAGAACATGATGTAACCGGGCAAAAGTTTACACATCGCAAACGGTGACATTTATGTGATAAGTTGTTTTTTGAAAAGCTGCAGTGAGTTCATGTGAGGGCTGTGTGAGCAGCTGGTACACAGTTATGGCTGATGGATGCTTTTTTTCAGGTTTGTGTGCATGTGTGGTTAAGTTTGAGTGTAAATGTGTAACAGCAGGCTGTCATAATCTTTTTTAAAAAGCCCTGGAGGAAAGATAGACGCCATTACCCAACAACACAGCGACGTTGGTGGAGGGGCAGGAGGGGCAGTATGGCTCTCTAATTGTAAGACTTTGCTTTTGTTTTGGACTGAAAGGCACTTTGTAAATAGTTTTACTGCAGTCTGGCTGTTGTTCACACAGCTGAGACAGCTGGGCAAAAACATAGCTACGCCGAGAAGCCACTCTACATCAATCCTGAGCGATCTAATGAAGAGTGAGTTTACCCAAACCCAAAGAGGTTATGTTTCCACCCGCGCTGGTTTGTTTGTCCGCCTGTTTGTTAGGAAATTACAGGAAAAATTTAAACAGATTTTGATGACTCTTTATGTGTGTGTTCTTGTACTTGCTACAAAGTGAGGACACTTTTTTCCTGCAGAGTAAGGACATTTTCACTGGTCCTCACTTTTTTTCCCAAAGGGCTGATCGAGGGTTAAGACTTGGTTTTGTGGTTAGGGTAAGGGCTGAGGCTTGGTATTTAGTTGTGATGGTTGAAGTTAGGGTAAGGGGCTAGAGAATGCACTATGTCAATAAGTGTCCCCACAAAGAAAGACGTACAAGTATGTGTGTGTGAGAAAGAGAGTGTGTGTGTGAGAGAGTGAGTGTATATGGGGGGGGGCATTACCCAAAAAACAAAAGATCATGTTGGGTAAGGATGTGATCCTGTCCCCAATGGATGAAGGTTTGAAGAATTCATAACTTTGTCTCAGATTTCACTGGTGGACACAGTTGACAAAAGAATACATAAAAATTGCCCAACTTGAAGTGACTCCCGACCTCATTGTTCTTTTACAGGATTATAAACTTAGAAAAGCAATAAAAGTGGAGCTTTTTTCATTTAATCTTCCAGTTCCACTTCAGAAAAATGACAATATTAACAGTATATGACGCTCTCATTAAGATAAGATCACACACTCTGCTATTTGAGAAGAACCAGGTCATGGGAAATCAGGAAAGCGGGACCAGATGTACACTAAAGTACACTAAGAGTCTCATGACTGATGCTAATGGAAAAGCAGAGTTGATGATGTTACTCAGGACGATATGTCATGAACACCTTTACCTCGTACCGAGTCGCTCATCTTGTGAATGACAACAGGGATGGGAGCGCAAAATCCTGGAGTTGATTGAGCTATTCGTTTAAACATCTCCGAGCCTACCTTAAACTTTTACTGAGCTTGTTATGGTGCCAAAATGTAAACCATGCTGCCATATGTTCTCACCTGCTGCGTGACAGAAACACACACATATTTCCAGACAGGCACGCACGGCTGCCCGCTGCACATTTTACGGCCTCAAAGACACACATGTGCTCAGGCACATCTGTGGAGAACGCACAAGTCCTGATTAATGTGTGTAGGATTTGAAAGAAGGGGGCTAAGCCTTTGATATCTGTATATCTGTGTTTCCATTACAAGGCCACCTACTCAGCACTATTTATACACAGTACTGCAAACATAATCTGCATAGCAGGAGAAGCAGGGGGAGGGAAAGAGTCTGGTGAGAATGGGTGGAAACTAATGGAAAAAAGGATTTAATTAAGAGTGTGGATTAAGGCCTGAAAATAATTACACTGTGCAAGGACAGAGAGGGAGGTGAACTATTATTAAACCTTGCAGCAATGCATAAGGGCACTTGTGTGTGTGCCTGTAAGTGACCTGTGTTTTATGTGTGTTTGTAATTGTCCTTCCCCAGAGGTGCGTCTGTGTGTGTCCAGGCTGTGGCCTGGCGTGGATCGGGTTAGCTGCCTGTGTGTCCCATCCATGAAAAACCCCTCTGGTGGGCCACAGTGATGGATGATGCCTGGAAGCTCTGAAACTGCAGTGTGTTCATGTGAGTGCAGTCTGAGCAGCTGCAGGACAGTTATGGATGATGGATGCTTTGAGCTGATGTGGGTAAATTTGGGTGAAAATGAGTGACAGTTCACTGATTGCCGCTGTGTTTCAGGTGTTATTTTAACATTATTGATTGCAAGGTGACAGGCACGTGAAGGAAAGCTATTTAATACTATAGCAGAGAGCAGTGAAACACACACCTACACAGCCTCCTCCCTTAAACTAGTGTTTGTTCAAACCTCCCCACCCCGACTTCTGCTATAGAGTTACACACCATATACCAAGTGTAAGGCCAGGATGGAGAGCCCAGTTTGGGTTGCAGTCTTTAGTCGTGGCTTTTCGACCTCAATGAAAATGTTCATCCATCAATCTACAGCACAGACAGGTATAAGTTTACACAGCAAACCGAAAAACTCTTTACGGCTTGTACACAGGGTGAAATGAGTGATGCTTGGAAGGCCAAAATGTGGTCCCTGACCAAACCATGTCTGTGGAGAGTATTTCTGCGTCAGGTTATGAAGTGCAAATCTTGACCTCACTGTTGTTTTTTTATACTATAGTTGCATTCCTGTGTAGCCCCTATATGTGTGTTTTCTTTTTTTTTTCCTTATGAAGACTATGTGGCTACATGTCTGCTGTAAAAGCTCATGTGATCAATGTGAAAACAACCATGTACGTCTTTCAGGACATATTATGGAAAATCCACTTTTTAGAGTTTTTAAAGTCTTTTATTTGTATTGTTTGGTATGTGGCTGCCTCCAAGTCCACTGAGTGTGAGATTTTAAAACCACCTTATTGTTGCATGAGCTGCTTCAAGAGAAACACTTTGGGTAAAATGAGCTGCTCTAGATACTGCTCTACTGTGACGTAACAGTCGAGCAGACGTTGCATTAGCCAATCCCTCCAGAGTATCCTACATGGTCTCCCACAGCGTCCAAGGCGTAGGATTTCTCTGTTATGAGAGAAGTTTGGTGACATGAGTGCACCCAAAACTCAGTTTGAGTTGTAAAAACCCACACGTGTTGTTGTTACACAGGCTGCCAGCCTCACAGCGGAGTGGATTAGTCTCATTTTCAGTTACGTGTGTTGCGCTGGTTTCCTGGTTACAGCGACAGCGTCATGACGTCAATGCAGAGCGACGGAGGGAAGCCTTAAAGGTACAGGCACTGAAAATCAGTGTGTTCTCTGCAGAGGTGATACAGTGTTTTCGAGGCAGAATAAATACAGCATCAAAGTGGAATTTCACCAAGAAACTTCACAGACATGTTCATATAAAACTTATTTAAACCTCCCTGAAACCAGTCCAATATGTCCCCTTTAATGCTTTGAGCTAATTTTGCTGATCTGTGCTTTGTCAAGGTAGGAACAGGGGACCCAGTTGCAGACACCAAACAGGAGCAGAATTAACAAAAGTTAATTTTATTCAGGCAAAGGTATCCAGAAATGGCAAGCGAAGGCAAAATCCAAAAGACAGTCCATGAGTCAAAAAACCAGGGAAACACTATGGCTATGGCTATGAAAACAAGAACTGTGGTAACATGAACTAAAGGCTGGAACGCGAGCGACGGCTACAAACGATCTGGCACAGGACAAAGAGACACACGAGGTTAAATACAAGAGGTAATGAGACACAATGGAAAACAGGTGGGGAGGACAATCAGGGAAGGCTGTGGCAGACGAGAC
>OOFC01025372.1:0-15254 GCA_900323345.1 Pseudochromis fuscus | reverse complement strand
AACAGGAGAACAGGAGGAGAACAACAGGAGAACGGGAGGAGAACAGGAGGAGAACAGGAGGAGAACAACAGGAGAACAGGAGGAGAACAGGAGAACAACAGGAGAACAGGAGGAGAACAGGAGGAGAACAGGAGAACAAGAGGAGAAGAAGAGGAGAACAACAGGAGGAGAACAGGAGGAGAACAACAGGAGAACAGGAGGAGAACAACAGGAGAACAGGAGGAGAACAAGAGGAGAACGGGAGGAGAACAGGAGGAGAACAGGAGGAGAAGAGGAGAAGAAGAGGAGAACAACAGGAGAACAGCAGGAGAACAGGAGGAGAACAGGAGAACAGCAGGAGAACAACAGGAGAACAGGAGGAGAACAGGAGAACAACAGGAGAACAAGAGGAGAACAACAGGAGAACAGGAGGAGAACAGCAGGAGAACAACAGGAGAACAGGAGGAGAACAACAGGAGAACAACAGGAGAACAGGAGGAGAACAGGAGAACAACAGGAGAACAAGAGGAGAACAAGAGGAGAACAACAGGAGAACAAGAGGAGAACAAGAGGAGAACAACAGGAGAACAGGAGGAGAACAGGAGAACAACAGGAGAACAAGAGGAGAACAACAGGAGAACAGGAGAGTCTCTCTTCTATACAAATGTAGAACCTGGACACATGGATTCAGTTTTGGGTTCTCCGATGCTTGGATCCAGGAGGTTCCTCACATCCAAAGAATAAACTCTCTTCCTTTTTAAATGTGTACTTTGTCCTGGGCTGTGGCTCTGGTGGTTCAGGTGGTCTATGAACTGTAAGATCACGGGTCCACATGTTGAAGTGTCCTTGAGCAAGACACTGAACCCTCCTGCTGTGGCTCCTGGTGGCAGCTCTGTAGCCACTGGTGTGTGTGAGTGAATGGGTGAAGGAGGAGGGGCCTTGTTACCATTTATTTCATCATTTCAAGTGTTAAGTTCCAGCTCACAGCTCCCCCTGCTGTATGCTCCAGGTATCCACAGATAGATCGATCGATTTATTTGTTATTTTGGTCCCAATTTAAAAATCTTTTTTAGTTTCTTGTGTAAATGTCAGATCGAACACTGAATGTTTCCAGGATGACGTCCTGACTCCAGCTGAGAAACAGGATTTACAGGTGAGCTGTTGTGTTGTTTTGTGTGTTGTCGTGTGTGGTGTTGTGTGTGTTGTTGTGTGGTGTTGTGTGTGTTGAGGTCATGTGGTTATCCTGAGCTGTAACCTTGCAGCAGTCCAACAGTAAATCCTGATGACAGCAGCACAAACATCAACCTGGCTGACTCATCCTCCTCTCCACCAATCAGCTCCTCCCACTGCTCCACCAATCAGCTCCTTTCATTACTCCATCTTCACCCTCCTCACCCTCCTCACCCTCCTCCTCCTCCTCCTCTGTGTGTGTTTTCTTTCTCCATCATGACAAACTGCATCATTACACCTCAGGATGAATGAAGCTGCAGCACTGAGCTGGAATTCTTCCAGCAGCAAACAAACCATGTGACACACAGCTGATCTGTCAGCACACAGCTGATCTCTCAGCACACAGCTGATCTCTCAATGAACAGCTGATCTGTCAGCACACAGCTGACCTGTCAGCACACAAATGATCTCACAGCAAACAGCTGATCTTTCAATGAACAGCTGATCTCTGACGGTCTGAGGACAGTTGTTGTGAAATGATGTCACTGTGATGTCATTACCACATCACAGTACAATACACCAATGTGGAGACGTTAAAGTTAAAAACCTGAAGTTTAAAAAATGTCAGGATACAGTCAGAGGATCTGACTGTATCCTGACAACAGGAACAGGATATGTAGATGGGACACAACGTTTGGAGCAATGTGATTGGACGATTGAAAAACAACCAAACACCACAGCTATCTAGAACAGAATTGTACGAACATCATGAACTAAGAGAACAACACAACAGAGACATGGTCTGAAAGCATCACAGAGAGTTTTCCTTTCATCTTCTTCTCTGATGTTCATGTTTCTGTCTCTGGAGTTTTCAGGAGAACAAACATGACACATGATTTACTGATGTTGATCAAATAGAAATCTGAAGCATGAGGTTTGTTAGCAGTTTTTGTAGTTTTTGCATAAATCACTGCATCATCAGCGTAGAGTTGGATCTTCATCAGGATCATTCACCAACTGAACCTCATCTCCAGAGGATCTGACTTCTGCATTGTGACAGATCTCCAACTGAAACTGAATACGTAGGCGGGACTAAACGATAGGAACAATCTGACCATTGAAATACAACAGACACCACAGCTAGCTAGCTAATGATATCCTACCTACTAACTAATGATACTGTTCCAGCTAACTTCTGATCAGTCCTGCAGCTGCTGATCCTCTGTCTGTATCCTGTTTTATCTGAAGTGTGTTACAAGCAGCAAGATGATCGACAGCAGGATAGAAACAGTTAAAAAAAGGTCAAATAAAGACCTTGGTGTTTGATTGCAGTCATCCTCACAGGTTTTTAAATTCAGGATTATTCCAACAACACAATGAAAAGTTGGCCTTCATCCACCCCGACCTCCTCCCTCAGAGTTCACAGCTCTGTGACTCCGCCCCATCTCCTCCTTTGTTACTGAAATAAACTTTATGAAGGTTTGTTGCTGATTCCCTGACAATGATTGAAACTGATGAAACTTAATTGTTTTATTGTTTGCCGCCTCGGCTGAACATCGAACTGCTGCAGGGGAACAAACTTTATTTGTTTTACAGATATAAAACCGGATCATAAATCCTCACCGTGCAGTGATGTGCAGGAATAAAAGCGTCCATTAGCATCTGCAATCACCAGGTTTGTCTGAGCTCGTAAAAGCAGCAGCGACAGAAGAAGAAGAAGAAGAAGAAGAAGAAGAAGAAGAAGCAGCCTGATGAGAAGTAAAGTGCTGCTGTGGAGGGATGAATAAAATACCTTCTTCTTCTTCTGCAGTGAAAATTGAAGCGGGGTGTTGGTGTGAGGTCACATGTCATCGAGTGCTGTCTTTAAAAACTTTTAATAAAAAGCCGGGCAGCTGTTTACTGCCTGGCCCCAGCAGCAGGAGGTGTTGTTATCGGCTGTTAGGATCCTCGTTAGCCGACCCAAACAGGAAGTCACAGACCATAACGAGCTGCGTCGCCCCGGTGGTTCTGACCCGGACGACGGTGACGGTTCTTCACTGGAGGCTCAGCGAGGTCAGAAAGTCTCAACGTCTCCTTCTGATCGACTCATTCAGCCTCTGTTGTACACACTGACGAGGACCAGAAGGATCAAGGTCTCCAACAAGATGAGAGGAAGTCTCAGCTCAGAGGACTCAGACGACTCTGAGACATGTAACAAACAACTGACTGAGACTGAGCTTTTAAACTGGAGCCATCTGAGATATCACAGGTGACAGAGGAGCCACTGCAGCCATGTCAGAATACACACACATGAAGAAATCCATCATGTCAGGGAGGGCTCCAGGTTTGACCTCATTACTTCAAAACATGACATCGCTGTAAACAAACAACGTCCGTATTCTTTACTTGGATCCACATTAGCTCCCACAAACTGCTTGCTAGTCTTCCTGCAGACCCAGGGTAAACACAAAGTCACAATTTACAAAGCTTGAAAATACACACCTCCTCATACACACACATAATGTGACAGGACCCAGTGAATGAGAGGAATTCATTTAAAAATCTGAACTCTCCTCCCCCAAACTTCAAGCATTACCATCAGCAGACCAGTGGTCCTCACAACCACTAATGAGCTGTGTGTGTGTGTGTGTGTGAGTGTGTGAGCAGACAGGGTGTGGAGGAGAGCGAGGAAGTGGAGACAGAGATGGATGACTGAAAGTGTCGACCTGAAAAATATGAAGAAAACAAACCGAGAGGAAACAATAAGAGAGTTCGAGATTCTCCACAGGGTCCACTTATAAACACACTGTGTGTGTGTGTGTGTGTGTGTGTGTGTGTGTGAGAGAGAGAGAGAGAGAGAGAGAGAGAGAGAGAGGCAGATGATTGACAGCTGAAACAGTGAATCAGAGCAGAGCATTGGTCCAACATAAAAGTGCTCGTCAGTGGCTCTGGGGCTTTTTGAAGCTCAGCCAAACTTCTCAGCACATTTTGCCACTTCTCTGGAGATTTACCTTGTGTCTGTTCATGTGCCTTTTATTAATATTATTTTCATTCTGTGTCTCTGTTGGATACCTCATGGATAGATGGAAGCTTCGAGACACAAACATTAGTGTGAAGTCTGAACATACTGAAGTTAAGTGTTGGCCCAGTCAGTTTCTGCAGTTTCTTCTGCTCAGTTATATTTTACCACTGTTACATCTTAGGGTGAGTTCATTCGATGAGACAAGAAAGCACATGTTCTCATTTCCTTTGTATTGCTCACTGCTTGTAGCGGTCTCCACTGAGGTCCTTTCTGACAAAGAAATAGTTTGAATTGAACCTGATGAAAGTGAGGTTTGTGGATTAAGACATACTGTGAAGGACATATTCCTGATTGATATGTTTTATTATCTGGAGATCAACTGTAAATGGAGATCAAAATGTTTGAGGGCATGGCCTTGTCATTTTATGTGTTGTGTTTAAGCTTTAAGGTGAAGATGAAATACTGTAAAACAGTGTCCCATTGTTCACACTTTGGCAGTGACAGTGAAATTATTGTTACAGAGTCTGTTCATGAATATTCAACAGTTTTTTGTAAATTTGGTCCATAAAAAGTGAGGTGTGACCTACTTTTTATTGGTTTATCTTTTTTCTTTTTTACAGAATTTTTCTGAACTGTTTCCAACAATTTAGTTAATCAATAATCAAACTATTGACCTATATCGTTACTAAATCTTTAGGAGCTGGAATAATACCCAAGAAGCTTAAAATTGCTAAAGAGATTGCTGTCTATAAATCTGGAGATTGTAATTTATTTAGCAGTTACCACCCTATCTCTGTCCTTCCATGTTTCTCAAAGAATTTAGAGAAGTAGATGAACGACAGAGTAATGGTACATGTGCAGGAGTATACATGACTACTATACATCATTTGGTTGACAAAATTCACACTGCATTCAATGATAACAAATAAGCTTTAGGAGGTTTTCTTGATTTATCTAAAGCTGTTGCAAAACAGATTCTGCAGGACGGCTGCTCACTCAGCCCATCTATTCAATATCTTTTCAATATCTTTTCAATATCTATTCAATATCTTTGCAGTTTTTAACTTTCTTTTAGTAAAAACCTGATCTGGATATTTCTTTGCATCTGATTCAGCCTGCTCCACATTCTCTGCCTTGTAAAGTCTTCCTCCAGTTTAACAGTGATTTACACAACTTCCATACAAGACATGTCAGTTGGTTGCATTTGCCAGTGGTTTGTACTGGACTGGTCAGTTCTCTGTGAGCTTCAGGGGCCTCAGCTTCAGGGGCCTCAGCTATGCAACAGTTACATTCACATTTCATCTCAGTCTGCTTCACTTAGACATTTTAAATCCAGGCTTTGGACATATCTGATTTAACAAATTGAAGTATTCCTCATACATATACTCTCCCACTCTCACACACATTAACACCGTTCTCTTTTTCTTTCATTCTTTGTCTTTGTCTCTATTTTATGTTCATTTTCATTGTCTTTTTGTTGCTAATGTTACACAAGGTGAGATTAATTTCCTGATCTCACCTGCACAATCTGTTTCTTTGCTTGTCTGAATGTTTGATTGGTTGTTGTGTGCAAACAAACAAATAAAAATAACAAATAAACACAAAAAAGAAAGAAATTTCTGCAATGAATCAGGATAAAAAATGGAAACACAAATGTTGAATTAAACTTGAAAAGATGCACAGCCTCCACCAATGGTAGCTCTTATCTCTACAGGCCCCCTGAAACCTGATCCTGGTGTGACCTTTGACCTCTGATAGTAAACAACACATGCAGCTACCAGGGCGTCAACACCAAAGTCAGTCGCAGCTTCAGAACCAGAAATCACGTTCTCCCCTGTGCTCTCCAACCAGTCTGTGCTTCATCCCGTCAGTAACTGAAACTCCAATATATTTACTGTGACAATAACGATCCTACACTTTTTACACTGCAGTTAGAATAGCAGCAGAATACAGTTGTGTTGTTGGTACCGAGGGTGATAACAACACTTTGAAATAATCTCTGAGTGAGTCACTGAAGCGTATGAACACATTATATCTCAGTGACTTTATTCATTTACAGAACATCATTATGTAGATGATGTTGCTGCTGTTGTTGACCACAGCAGCTTGATCATTGCGAGATCACCAGGATGCTGCCAGCGCAGTGCCAGTGACCTGAACACACTCGAACAGAGAAAACACAGCAGTGTTTTCTCTGTTCGAGTGTGTTCAGGTCGACCACGCTGTGTATCTAATTATCCTCTGGTCTCTTTGGATCCGACTGCTGGCTCTCCCTCAGATCAGGTCTCTCTTTATTAAAAACTAATTTATGCATGTTGGATTTGGCTAGGTTTCCACAGGTCAGCTTCACACTTGTGTGTGAGTGTGTGTGATGCACTGTGTGGTGTACTACATCCAACACACACAGTGAAAGTCAGACTTCTGATATTCTCCTTCCCTTTCATGTTTTTGGGGACCAGCAGACATCACTAATAGAGACTGATTCAAATATCTCCGTGTAACGAGCTGTCTTTATGTGGCCACTGCTTGAGTGGCCCTTATTGCTTCCTGCCAGACACACCGTGCAGGGAGAGGTGACATTTAAGTGGCGGTGGCCAGCTATTCATTCAGCTCTGCACATGGCCAGAGGCTGCAGGCGCTATCATTACACTGACTGAATCGCTTAATGGGGATTGTTGGGATGATGGAGATGCAAAAGGAGAATGAATAATGCTTCAAAAGAAAGAGGTGAGGAATCTTTCTCTGTGCCTCTGCCATTCTGCTGTGATGGCTTCATTGTCTGTGATTCAGGGAACATATTTGAGAGATGAACCCATCAAAGGAGCCTCTATCTTGTCTTGGTCCTGCTGCACCTCTCCAGCTCCCTTTGCTCTCTGTCGCCTCTCTCCCACCATCCAGGAGAGAATATCTGATAGGGTGCAGCCAGTGAAGTGCAGATAGCCAGTTTGTTCTGACACCTTTCAAACGCAGGGAAACGCTCCGTGAAGCTTCCCTGTGGTGTGTGAGCTCACTGGTGTTAGGATTACACTGCTGCTGCACCTGCACACAGCACTGATCCCAACTATCTCATTTTACTATCACTAGAGTATTAATCTGCTCCTGCCAGTGTTTTAGTGAGTTGGCTGTCTGTGTGCTTTGTAGGCAGAGGTTATAACCCAGACCTGTGAGGGCCCTGCACACACACACTCTGAATGTCTCTAACTGAGCAGCTCCTGTCTGTCATGGATGCTAAGGCTGCCTGTTGGTTTGACTCTCTCTACATCGAGCTGCTGTTTATTTTGTTTCATGCATGTTTCGAAATAATCTTTATTTGTTGGAAACTTAAACAAGATTCTTGTGGACACATACTGTGGAAATAGTGATGTGGTTGTGAAATACAGGGTGACCACAAAAATACTCCTGGATTTCAGAGAGTTGTAAGTTACAGATCACCAGACCGAACTCTTTGACTTTTTCCTTTGGGGACATGTCGAGGACAAAGTGTCTGTCCCTGCACTACCTCTGGATGATCTGCATGAATGAGCTGGATCATCACCGTGATGTTTGCAGAGCAACGAGGGGGGCGCACATCAACTGTCTATGATAATACCACATGAAATGAGTTTATGCAACTGTAGCCACTAGTATTGCAGTAATATTCATTTAGGTTTTGATATTAAAAGTACTTGAAATCCAGGAGTATTTTTGTGGTCACCCTGTCAATGTAAAAACAGTGCTAACTTGCTAGAACATAAAATACACTTTCAGAGGTATAGGATAAATACATCGAACACCTGTTAAAATGTTTCTTGAACAGGAAACGTTGCCCAGTTCATGGCATCAGAGGGAACGTCGAGGTGAATATGATACATCCCAGGGCTGTTTGAATGGTTTGATCACATTTTGTGCTGATCCATCCAGTAGGTAAAGAGTTATTTCATTTGACTAGAAAAATATCCTGATCCTTCTACAAAAAAGTCATGAGATGACGAGGATTCAGCAGCAGTCGTAAACTGTGGCTCACATCTGTCTGATACATCCTGTATTTGTGCATCAGTTCGGCTGCAAACACAGGAACTGCCGAAGGATGCATCAACTTTTCTTTTTTGTGAGCATGAAACACAGAAGAAGTTTTGCAGGCTGCTGTGTCTGACTGTGCAGAGTCACCAAACCAAACACTCATCAAAAAGCCAATCTGACATTACAGAACAAAAACCGTCTGACTCTTTTCTCAGTCGTCTGACACTGGTACCAAGGTAAATTGCTGTTAAAACACCGCCCTCTGCCCCACCACTCCAACTAGTGCACTTTAACGGAGTCCCAGTCTGAGCAGTAACAGCCTCTGATGGGCAGAGAGTGGGATGGAGCACAGCGAGCGACGGACATGCTGACCTTCAAACTGATTTAAGACAGCAGGCTGCTACATCGGGAGTCCTCTCTTAGAGGAGTTCTCCAGCACTTTAGCAGCCATCCATTCCTCTGTGTTTCTGTGTGGGTGTGAAAAAGGTGAGAGAATAGATGAACATCTGTCGATATAAGACAGAGAAGATGGGTTAGAATTTAAAATCAGAAACATGTAACAATAATCATTCATCTATACTTGCTTATCCAGTTGGGTGTCGGGGTTCACGGGGTAACCCTGGACAGGTCTCCAGTCTATCACAGAGACAAACCACCCTCCACACTCAGCTTACATTAATCAGTTCAACTAACCAGCATGAGTTTGGACTGTGGGAGGAGAAATCCTACACATGCAAAGGGAGAACATGCAAACTGCACACAGAAAGGTCCAAGTGGAGATTCAAACCCAAACCCTTCTCCTTCTCTTCTTCTTCTCTTCAGTTAGGTTCAATTTTGAAATTCCTCACCTTCAACACAGTACCTGTTGCTATGTCATGGCAAGAGCAGATTTTCATGTTGTAACAGTGTAACAGTGTAGCCTGTGCAGTAAAAAAATAATCTAATTATCATAGAAGAAACTGTTACATCTCGAACTGCTGGTGTTGCCAGTTTTTGCCATGATGAATGATGAATGATAAATGGACTGCACTTACACAGACACCTTTTTACCTTTGCTTAGGTCTCAGAGCACTTTTAGATCTGCCTTACAATTTACCCATTCACACACACACACACACACACACACCCACACACACACACACAAACACACACCCACACACTCACACACTCACACTCACACACTCACACTCACACACCCACACACTCACACTCTCACACACACACACACACACCTATGCAAACACAGGTACCATACAAGGTACTAGCTAACATTGGGAGCAACTTTGGGTTCAGTGTCTTGCTCAAGGACACTCAACATGTGGACAGGTGGGGCCGGGGATTGAACCACTAACCTTACAATTTATGGTTGACCCGCTCTTCCAGCTGAGCCAAAAACTTCTATTAATACTTTTTATTAGTTGACCTTTTTTATATTTAAAATGTGTTAATATGTTGATGTTTTCTGATGCACTGCTCAGAGTTACTGCCGTCTAACACTAAGCACTGTTTAGATTCAAGCAAATCACCTCATCACTTCAGCCAGTCACTTTTTAGGTTAATCACTTCAGCTCTGAAAACATTTTTAAACTATATTCCTGTTCAGTTCCTTTGAAGTTCTTCAGACTAGGGCAGAACGTTTGGGCTCATCCATTAACATCCTGAACATGCTGGAGTTACGGTCTGTGTTTCCTTGCTCTTCCTCTAGAATCCAATTTTTGTCCATTTCAAAGATCTTGTGAACATTGTTAAGGGAAACATGTACATATGTGCTGTGAGTCATTAGACATTTCAGACCATGTTAAGATGAAGCAGCCTTCCACACACCGCACCACACCTCCTGTGTTCATGTCGGCTGTACAAATACAGAAAAGTGTTATTGCCGGAGTGTGTGTTCCTAGGGATGGATGCATGTGTGTGTGAGCGTCGTGTTTTCGCTCCAGCACGTGTGCTCAGCTGGGTTCAGGACATGGTTTTTCTGTGGCCTTCTCACATTTCCTCTCATGTCCTCCCAGGGGCTTGTCAGTCTCTCCTGCTGTTTATGAAATGCCTGGTATCTTCAGCGTAACACAACACCAGGAGTACCAAAACCAAGCAGCTCCAGATTGACCATGAGATGATGTCTCGTGTCCTGCAGGCAGATTATTGGCATGACAAGGAGTGGAAACAACCTCACTAATCCATCTCTTGTTCTGTTTCTGCTGTGGAAAAATGATCCGCTGGATATGAGTCCATGTGACTGGAGACTGTAATAACCATGGCAAATCAAGGTACATGTGTAGACTTACATAAGACTGTTAAGTCACTGGGTCTACATGATAAACTGGAGGGCCTTTAGAGGAGGAATGGCCAGGTTACAACAACAGTCCGAGGTTTAGCGTTCTGCTCCCCGTCTTTGTGCTAAGCCATGATAAACATTTCCTGGACCTCTCTCTGTGCCGGACACACTGAGCTGAAACAGACACCAGTCTGTTCTCAGATGGTAAAATTCTGAAAATCTTTCCAAAAGTATGAACTCCTCCTTGAAGTCTTCTTTCATGGAGATTCACCAAAAACATTCAGATTCAACAACAGTTCAGATTGAAGGATTCTTGTGAAGGAATTCTTTCAAATGACAGTGTTATGGATGGTGAGCAGGACCCAGACACAGACGCAGAGCGAGCAGCTTGAACAAAACTTAGAAATGAAGTGTTGCAGAACGAAACATAACAAAGTAACCAGCCAACGAACAAGAAGGCATGGTGCACAGACAGGAGCAGGGAGACCAAGGGAGACGATACCGTAACGCAAACAAACATGGAGATCAACAGGTACACAAACAGACGGACCGACAAAGACAAGAGGAAGACACACTGACTAAATACACAAAGGGACACAGATGAAAGTAATTGAGGCAGGGCTGCTAATCAAAACAGGAAATGACAAGACACACACAGGAAGACCAAAAGAAACCCACACAGCAAATTTGTGTGGTAAAATAATCTGGAGTAATGCAAAAAAGAGTGAAGGAGTCAAACTTCTGGAGTTATTCTGTAAGTTTAACTCAGCTTGTCTTCAGGGATCATGTTTGACTCTGTCATTTTTCAGGGTACGTTCAGCGGGTGATGAGGAGAATGATTAATCATAAAACACACAATCAACAGACACACAATCATGACACACAAATGTGTTACACTAGTTGAATGTAAATACACAACTCTTTTAGTGATAGTGGTGTTGGTTACTTTCATCACAGCTAATTGTCCATAAACACAGGAAGAAGTCACATTCAGAAGAAACTAAAGATTGAATGTTTAAATATAACGTGTGATGAGATGGAGCAGGCTCCTGAACCTGGAGCCACGGCCGCAACAAGTCAGTTGCTGTTTAGAGATTTTCTGTTTTGTTTAGTACTAACAGCAATCAAATGATTTGTATCTGTTACAAAAACTGCAGCAGTCTTCAGGCCTCTGTATGCTGCGGCTGTCCCGCGCGCATTTTGCCTTTATACTCGAGCACAACCTACGTGCACTGTTTTGAAAATGTCGTTGCAGTTTCCCTCGTCGGGGGTGTCGCTGTTAGGCTGGAATTGGCCAAGACACCAAACGGTGGAGTTTCTTCTGCATTTATAAGCCAATTTTGCTAGTTATATGTGACTTCAAACGGACCAATCAGGAGAGGTGATGTCTGTGACATCTTGCGCGCTGCTACAATTTTTGACGTGTGCGCGACTTGTGTTGCAAAGGGGCCGCGCGGCCCTATGCGTCGGCCACGTGATGCAACGCGGGCGCAGGTTTGCGTGTGAGTATAAAGTAAGCTTTACATTTCATGATGCATTTTGAAAATGAAATATTAAAATATGCAAAGCTGAGTCAGATTGATTATTAGACTTCTTTTAGCCAACACAATGATTGTATTGTCAGTTGTATCTTTTAGGATCCTGTAGCTTGACCTTTCCCTTTGACCTTTCATCTGTGTGCAACACAAAGTGAAACCTGGTGAACAGAGAAGAAAGTGAGGCAACAGTAAGCACACTGTTAACTTTGGTTTTCCTTGGTCTGGATTTTGAAAGAATTTTCTGTGCTTGCTGTCAGATGTTGATATCGTGTAATACTTACAATACAGAGTTAAGAAGGATAAGAATTTAATAGCATTTCAGGTAGTGAAGGTTACTGGTCATTGAGTGCACAATGAATTATTGACTTCAGCCAAAGTTCAGGACAGGCTTTAGGAGCCTATGTAAGATTCTTCATTGTGTGAAAGCTGTACAGCATTAGTGATGATGTAAAGAGTGCTTCTCTGAGGTGCAGCGATCATTTTTCAAATGTTTTATGAGTCAAACATCTGGTTCAGAGCTCCGATGTGTTCACTGACACGTAGCAGTGGATTTCAGTCTCTCTGCCACCAACATGTACACACATGCATATTTATGTGTGTGTTGACAAATGTCTTCTTCCAAATAAATAATAATGACCATAAACGCTTTCCTCACTTCTGTGTTGATTTATCTTGCTGCAGTAAAACTCTGCCATTTACACAGCTGACACACACAAACACTGAGGAATGCTAAAGTGGAAAGATAATTGTTGTACCTTGCCAAGGAGAGATTGCAGTGATTTAGTGAGATGCTGAAAGGATAAAAGTCTCTTTCTGAAAGATCTTTCTCACACCACAGTGTCTAGATTGCTCAGATTTACTGTCCCCGTGACAGACAAGCAGCTTCTCATCCCTTCGAACTTCTGCACTGTGTGTTTTAACATGTTTCTGGGCCTTAGATATACACACACATTTCCATGTAGACATGCTGAGAGTGTCTCTTGTGTTTCCACAGATCAACATGGCTGTAAAGGTAATGGCATGTTGCTTTTATTGGTGGTGTTTTCTAGAAAATCCTCTGTGTACTGCCACCTGCCTCGGCCCTGCAGCTGTCCTCTGCCTGGCTTTAAAGCATCAGGGCCCTCCAACACTACACACACACACACACACACACACACACACACACACACACACACCTATGCAAACACAGGTACCATACAAGGTACTAGCTAACATTGGGAGCAACTTTGGGTTCAGTGTCTTGCTCAAGGACACTCAACATGTGGACAGGTGGGGCCGGGGATTGAACCACTAACCTTACAATTTATGGTTGACCCGGAAGTATGTGGATGCACAAATACTGTACAGTTCTTTCCAGTCTCATAAATAAATGCTGAACAGAAGTAAATGTTTACTCTGTTTAACAGGCATTATAAGGATCATTACATCTAGATCCTCTTCCATGTTGAGTTTCTCTGGAATGAGAATCCTGTCAAGGAAGGTAAATAAATATGTCAGGTAACATATCATCTTCTGCCTGTGAGAAATGAACATATTTGCATCCCACACAGTGCAAGAGTGATGGTGACATCTCTGATGTATGTGTCGTGTAAGAAGGTAAATCTGTGCATTCCTTCAAAACATTCATATACACCATGCACAGAGAGATGAGGGGCGGAGAAAAGTATCAATGCATCTGCTACACAAAATGTTGTTCAGATGGTTCATGGGATTTATGAGGAACACATTTTAGTTGTTTTCTTTTTGTATTGAATAAGGTAACAATAACAATAATAATAATAATTTTGAAAAAGGTAATACCATCAAATGTTTTGTTCTTCCACATTCCTCATGACAATGCTCATGTGAATGTGCTACAGTGGATGTTTTCATTGCAGCACACACATGCACAGTGACAGAAAAAACTGATTTACGAGATGTAACAGATGAGCTACTTCTCTCGGTTAGAGCAAGATAAATATCTTATAAACATATTTAAATATGAGCTCACTACAATATTGATGAACTCACTGTATGATGAAGAAATCAAAACAATAACTACTTTTCAACTAAATATGCTATTACAAATAATCCACATATGCAGTAGATTTTAGGACTAAAACACTTCAACCTGTTTGCTGTCTTACAGGAAACAAGAGATTTGTGTTTTTAGTTTTTATAAGTGACACTTTGTTTTGGCTAGTTAATCAGAGTTTCATCAGAGTTGTTTCTCAGACAGTGAGACAGTAGTGACTGAGATGACTGTAAGTAAACAAACTTGAATTAAATATAAAAAATGACAGTCCTAAGCAGGTGAAAACATCAGGTGTAGGATGGGGGTGTGGTTGGATTTCAAATGTTGCTATAATATCTATTGGTTCTTGAGAGAGACCCTGTGTCCAAGTCTGGTGTAAAGTCAACATGAAGTCTCATCAGTATAGTCTCACTTCATCAGTGATTGTAGTCTGGACTTTAGGTAGACTTTAGGTTTGTAATGAAGAAATCTGTCACATTCTGATGTTTGCACTGTCGTCAGGATCTTCTTCAGTTTGTGAACTGAGCTCTGCAGCAGGTTAATATAACAGGTTAATGTAGCAGGTTAATGTAACAGGTTAATGTAACAGGTTAATGTAGCAGGTTAATGTAACAGGTTAATGTAACAGGTTAATGTAACAGGTTAATGTAGCAGGTTAATGTAACAGGCTAATGTAACAGGTTAATGTAGCAGGTTAATGTAACAGGTTAATGTAGCAGGTTAATGTAACAGGTTAATGTAACAGTTTAATGTAGCAGGTCAATGTAACAGTTTAATGTAGCAGGTTATTGTAACAGGTTAATGTAGCAGGTTAATGTAACAGGCTAATGTAACAGGTTAATGTAGCAGGTCAATGTAACAGTTTAATGTAGCAGGTCAATGCAACCGGTTAATGTAACAGTTTAATGTAGCAGGTCAATGTAACAGGTTAATGTAGCAGGTTAATGTAACAGTTTAATGTAACAGTTTAATGTAGCAGGTTAATGTAACAGGTTAATGTAACAGGTTAATGTAACAGGTTAATGTAGCAGGTTAATGTAACAGGATAATGTAACTGGATAATATAACAGGTTAATGTAGCAGGTCAATGTAACAGGTTAATATAACAAGTCAATGTAACAGGCTAATGTAACAGGTTAATGTAGCAGGTTAATGTAACAGGTTAATGTAACAGGATAATGTAGCAGGTTAATGTAACAGGTTAATGTAACAGGTTAATGTAGCAGGTTAATGTAACAGGTTAATGTAGCAGGTTAATGTAACAGGTTAATGTAGCAG
>OOFC01025364.1:0-10163 GCA_900323345.1 Pseudochromis fuscus | reverse complement strand
TGACGAGCATGTAGTTGAGCTTCCCTGAGACGGTTTCTGACAGTTTGTGCAGAAATTCTTTGGTTATGCAAACCAATTGTTTCAGCAGCTGTCTGAGTAGCTGGTCTCAGACGATCTTGGAGGTGAACCTGCTGGATGTGGAGGTCCTGGGCTGGTGTGGTTACACGTGGTCTGCGGTTGTGAGGCTGGTTGGATGTACTGCCAGATTCTCTGAAACGCCTTTGGAGACGGCTTATGGTGGAGAAATCAACATTCAATGCCCGAGCAACAGATCTGGTTGACATTCCTGCTGTCAGCATGCCAACTGCACGCTCCCTCAATGCTTGCGCCATCTGTGGCATTTTGCTGTGAGACAAAAGTGCACATTTCAGGGTGGCCTTTTATTGTGGGCAGTCTAAGGTACACCTGTGCACTAATCATGGTGTCTGATGAGCATCTTGATGTGGCACACCTGTGAGGTGGGATGGATTATCTCAGCAAAGCAAAAGTTCTCACTATCACACATCTAGACAGATTTGTGAACAATGTTTGGAGAGAAATGGTAATATTGTGTATCTGGAATTAATTTTAGATCTTTGAGTCCATCTCATGACAAATGGGAGCAAAAACAAAAGTGTTAAGTTTATATTTTTTTTGAGTGTAGGTATAGATGATGGATGGATGGACATGTCATATGTGTTAATGTATTTGCATCTTGTTTTGTGTCAAGTACAGAAGTGTATAGATGCCACATCACATTATAAAAATATAATTATTCTATAGTTATAGCAAGATTAGTTTGTGTGTTGTAATAGTATGAAAATATCTTCATGTGATGTGAAAAACATCTTGTTGTAACAGTAAAATGAGCATGTTATAACGTGATAGTGATCCATTTTTCTTTTTCTGGTGTGGCAGCAGTTTACACTTCTGTAGTCAAGTGGCTGAGTCATCAAAAATAATTTGTTGCTGCAGGTTTTAGCGGGTGGAATAATCCACTCGATGAGATGAGCTACACACAGAAAAAATCTGTGTCAAGACTTTTTGGCTTGAAGAGTGATCGTCCACGGCCATTTTTAAGCAGAGTGTTATTTATGGGTAAAACAGTGTGTGGATGTAATATTAATCTCAATAGAAGGTTTAACAGCCAAATCAATCCAGTAGAATTATAGTTTCTGTGGTAGAAAAGTGAGACTCGAGGAGATAAACATTCCCTTGTAGCTCATAATCTTTATAGTTTGTTGCCAACCTGCCTCAGTGGAAATAGAGCAAATACCTCGGTCATTAATTCTTGTTTGGTGGGAAGAACAAAGTTATTTCAACATAATCAAAGCGAGTGTTGCCCGGCGTGCAGCACATTGTGTTGTGTGAGTGGTCGTATTAGGAGGCCGTGCCGACTCTCTGTCTGGAAGGTGCAACTACATTAAAAATGAGGAGCTATTTCCTCTCCTCCTGCATCTCTGTAGATGTATTACAGTACGAGCTCCCCATCCTCTGCGTGACCAGACACCCTTCCCTGCTTATAAAAACTAGAATGCTTTTTTAGCCTATGCATCACATTTAGCTACACTGTCATCCACCGTGTCACTGCGGTGAGCAGGTTTGAATGGCTCGCAATAAATCATGATCTTTAACAGCTTCAGGGACGGAGTTCACCTCTATCTAGACTTGACCTACTTCTCAGCAAAGTCCACACAAAGTTGTTGTAGAGTCCCCCGTGGGATAGAAGATAAATGTGGATCTTCCCTGAGTACTCATTGTCCACTTTGTCATTTCATTAGTTATACACAGACTGTCACCGCTCCAGTCCAGCCTCTGTGACTTATTTATTATTTTAACTCACATCCTATTACTATGCTGTGCAACAGCACACACATTACTCTGCTGCTATGGTTTCTGTTCGTGCTATTTATGTAGTCGCTGCACAACCTGATCACTATTAGTCCTCACTCATATAAAAATATAATGTGTGATGAAATAAAATATGTAATATTAATGGTCGGCATTTTAGATCTGCTGATAAAAATGTGAAACCTGTGGAGAATGCTAGCAGCTAGTGGACCTTGAGACCAACTTAAATTCTTCAGATGTCTGATTAATGGTTTAAAACACCCTTTAAGAGGCAAAGATAATCACTCAACATGTCCCGTTCTGTCTCACCAGCAGCTCAAAATCAGGCATTCAATTTACAAAGATATGAAACTCTTGACATTTACAAAGGTGACAGCAGGAAACATTTGGTATTCTCGCCTAATGAAGCTTTTTGTGGACTGACCATAGACTGTACATAGACTTGGACAAAGCAAAAGTGCAAAAAAATGTAGTTATCTCGACGGCCACTAGATGCTGGCTTCAAAAAACTCTTTTTAGTCATGAAATATTCAGTCAATGATTTTTTTCCACAAGTCCTTCTAATGTCATCAGCTAAATGCTTTTATCACTGACCTGGTGAAATTCATCATTAAGTAGACAACAGGCTTCAAACGAGGAAGATTTAGGAGCCTTGTTAGTGTGACTGACAGGTGTGGTCTCCAATAAGACCAGAGCTGAAGTCGAGTCTCATACACATTGGGCAGTGACCTCAGGTTCAGGCTTAGACCTGAACCTGAGGCAACAATATGGTGATGTTCAAATACCACATTCCTGGCTTCAGTCCACAAACCAACAGGGGAGGTCATATTAGCTTTGTTCACTCTATACAGTCTGTTTGTCCAACAAAATCTTCAAATGTCTGGTTAATGGTTTAAAAGACACACTTAAGAGTCCAAGGTAAATATTAAAATGTCCTGTTTTGTTTCACCAGCGTCTCAAAACCAGCTGTTCAGTTTACAGAGACAGAGACAAAGCTTCCAGAAGGAAACATTTGAAACATTTCTCGCTTAATGGATCATTTTGTGGATGGATTGATTCATCGGGAAGTTCCTTCAGTGTCACCAGAGTTAAGATTATTTGTTAAACTATGTTCATGTAGACTGGAAGTTGTGACTCTGTGACCACCTAGAAGTTATTTTTCACCACTTCCAAGCTAGAAAATGAAACATACTCCTTGCACTTTCTTCTACAGGTAACAAAGATGCATTTCATTTAAAACAACAATAAACAAAAAAATAAAATGCGACGCCCTCTAGCAGGAACCGACTGAAGATCAGTAGCAGTCCCTCCACAATGACTTCACCTGGATTTTTTGGGTTGGAGCTCGTACTTTTGGAATAAGAACTTCACTCCTAGTTTCACTTGCTCAGCAGAAGAAAGGAAACAGAAAACCTCCACTTCTTTTGTTGTCAGAGATTTCAGCTACAAAAGCAAAAAAAGCCCAAAAAAAAGAGAGAGAGAGACACTGTTTTCTCCAGCCAGTCGAGAGAATTATACCAAGTATTAAGTGTTTGCATACGGTGTTCTACTTTTGTCAGTATCTTCAATCAGGTCTGGTAAAAAACTTGATTCTCTTTTTGTGTTAGTTATATACTCTGGTAATACAACAGGAGGGTTGTTGTAATTGTTAGGCTGGTACTGTCAGGAAGTGTAACTGCAGCAGAAATGGACATCCACAGTCAGGTTGGTAAAACAGTATGTGTGTTTTTTTACGTAATATTCATGCAACATTTTGGGTTTTTGCAGTGTTATTTTTAGCCTCAGACAGCTGGTTTCCACTGCGATCACAGGGTTTTAAACAGCAGCAGCGAGCTGGGACAAAATGTGTGGATCTGTGTTGCTGCTGGGTGTCAGGAGTGGAACTGGAGCTCTAATTCAAGTGAGCAAATAGGAGCGTGAAGCTTTAATAATGACAGCAGCTGTGTATCGGAGCCTGGCTTTGTGTTGGAGATTTTTTTTTGGGATGTGCAATATCGAAAAAAAATGCAGTTTCCTTCACAGTGTTTTTTACCTGTGTGGGTTAATGTAACCCAGCATTTAATGTTTTTACACATTTTATTGATTTTAACCAAACATTTATGTTTTTTCAGATTTGACTGTATTTACCCAGCATGTCATCATTTTTTGCCCGTATTAACTTGTGCCTACCCAGTATTTTATTGTTTCATTTCATCCAACATTTCATTATTTCTACCAAACATTTCATTGTTTTGTACCCAATATTTAATTGTTTTTCTCCAACCCAACTTTTATTTTTTTTAACCCAACATTTCATTGTTTTTATCACAAATTTTGTTGTTTTTACCCAACATTTTATTCTTTGACAAACATTCATTTGTTTTTTCCCCAACATTTTATTGGTTGTACCCAGTATTTTATTGTTTTTTTACTTGACATTTCATTGTTTTTTTTACACAACATTTTAATGTTTTCACCCAGTGTTTCATTGTTACCAACATTTTGTTATTTCTAACCAACATTCTTGTTGTTGTGTTTTTCCGCCATACTCCTTGTAACTGCAACCTCCTCTGTCTCCATGGCAACCATACCCTGCTCTAGCAAAACAATCATCGGTGGTGATGTAAAATACGTCTTCAGTGATGAGCCAGTGTGGGAATGTCACCACAGACACCACACTTAAAAACACTGTATACTGAAGCTGATGGGCTAAAGCAGGATTGTGTGATAGTGTTTGGTGAGGGATGTAACGGATGTTTGTTTAAATGAAGAGTCCCACACTCTAGCTTTAAATCCATCAATGAAAGCCTGATAGAAAAGTCAGAGGATTACCAACATTATTAGAAAGTTTGGTGCCAATCCATCAGCAAATGTTGAGATTTTTCACAGGATAAGTGAATTTGATAGGATAAGTGATCTGGTATTAACCCTGAGAGAAAAATTGTAACAGTAAAATCATGATAATGCTCATAAAAAAATAAAAAAAATCCTTCATTGTAAATTAGTCCAGTAGTTTGAAGGCTAGAGGATGCACACAGATGTCCAAAAAGAGAAGAGGCAGTATGAAAATGGAAATTCTGCTCTCATAAAATATGAATACATGAATGTATTAAACCTTAATACATTAAATATTGAAGCAATAACATGTCAGTGCTGACATGTGGTGCTCTGCTGTTGAATCTGTGCAAACATAACTATTTTCCTGTCATTTGAAATAATCAAGATCCAGATGTGTACAGTCCCCCTGACAGACTACCTTGGATGGAAATATATTTACCATACAACCTCTTAATGCATTTGAGGTCGACGGAGCTTAAAGGAGGGAGTGAAATGATGCATAGCAAATGAAAGCCATATTGGCAGTGAATATGAGAGTCCCTGGCTGCGGTATACTCGGCTCTGTATTCTACTGTCACAGTCTTTCCCAGTCCTTGTTAGGATGGCCTAGTTTCATTGTAAAGGCTTTGCCCACCTCCTCGCACTTGTTTTTTTTTCCCTTCCCTCAGGGAAACATGTTACCCAAGTGTCTCTCTTTAACCTGGGGATCTCTACATACAGCACTTGTCTGGTTGCTTGGCCTCCCTGGGGCTCAATTACAAACATCACGCCAGTATTTAGATGATAGCTCATTGTGCGTTACAGACAGACGACTGTGTTCTCTTTAAAACATCAACCTTTCAGATAAAACTACTAATGATGTCTTTTTCTGCTGTGGGTGACATTTACATGTTGTCTTAATGGCACAAACAGACGACAGCGTCAGAAAACCTAATGAAATACATTAAATACACAAGTTAATTGTTGTGACTCCACTCAACACAGTCTTGACATAACTATACAATTTTATTACACCCTCACGCTTTCTCCATCCATCAAGAAGTTGTCATAATACTTGAAGTACTCTAAGAGCACAAACAAACAAATCCACACAAGCAAAAACATACGAGTCATGATAATATTATTGAATATTGAAGCAGAATTGTTCTCATCCCTAAACAAAGGCTTGTACCTAAAAGCGAGAAACTGTCAAATAAAAATACATATAAATACTGATAAAATACAAATTGTATTGGTACAGAGTAACCTGCTGAGAAACAGTAGTTGGATATTACACTTTGCTTACTTCCACACACTGTATTAAAGAGTAACTTGTCCCACATTATGTCTAATATTATACATACTGGCTTGAAAAAACAAAATTTAAGAAAAAAACAAACAGATCCAGAATACAAATAACATAAATTCTACAGAAAAACTAGGGGAACACGATACACCAGTGGCTGATAACTCATTCTCTGAAAAATGAGAAAATTAATTAAGATTATTGTTTTGGAATTTCAGACAATAACAATGTACAATAATGTGACTCTGAAATTAACTCTGCAAGGAGAATAAAGTCACTGGCAGAGAGATTAATTAAATTAATTGTATTGCTGCACTTTCCAGAAAAATTAACACTTCATTAAAAGATCAAAACCAACATTGAATCAGTAGCTAAAGCCGGATCTTACTCCTCTGTGCCTTTTACCCTCATTATTTCCAACAACAATTAAAATCAAATCAGCGGGTTGCACATGTGCATTGGGAGACGTGCTCCTCCGTCCAGCGAACACAGTCACTGTCATTTATTGTAACCTCCTGTGGAGTTACTTTGAAAGGAAAAGTGTTGTTCACAGCAAATAATGTACAGGTCATACCTGTGTATGACCTTTACACGTGTACATGTTTGTCACATGTTCACACATATGAATGATGGAAGACTCACTCACACACGCACACACACACACACACACACTCAGCACAATGTAGTTGTGTAATATTAAGTAGCTTACAAATGCTCACAAAGGCACAAAAGTGTATTAGTTTACCTCTTAAAGGAGACCCCAACAAATACTCCATTTATTCTTGCTTGAGTAGAATTTTCTAAACACTACAGTATCCAGCTGTTTTAGCAAATTGCAGAGCCTTTTTTGAATGAAGTAAATCATGTATCTGTGACTTTTTTTAAGATTAACACCTTCAGCAATTGGAAAATGTTGACAAACAAATATTGTTTGTTTTGGCCTTTTTGTTCAATTAGGAAATACATGACAGAAAAGATGTAGAAGAAGAGTCGCCTTGAAAATTAAAACATGAATGTCTTGAACTGCTATGAGCTCCATTAGCTACTACTTTTTTGTGTTGAATGTATAAGTGTTCAGTCTGAGCAGTAAAACTAGTATTACCTGGAGACCTCCTGTAAAGAAATATTGTGTCGCTAATTACTGAACACCTTCCAGCAAACACAAACATGTGTCCTGTGTTGATATTAATCCTGTGTGAACTGGTATCACATTCAGTTGAGAATTTTTTTTCTTCATATCTTTCCTCACCTTTGTTATGAGGGCTGCACTGGCAATTAAAGATTCAAGTTTGAGCTACATTTTCAGCACAAGTTTAAAAGGCTACTCAGCATTTAGAGCCATGCAAAGAAAGAGCATGGTCCAATACAGAACAGCAAAAAAACTCCCCCTCCAAAAAAATAATAATAAATAAAATCCCCAAATCCCAAGAAAACTCTTATATTGCAGGCACTTTAAAGATTTATAAGTTTGTCACATCTTAACAGATTTTTTTGAAAATCTACACACATATGCAGGATGATGATGATGATGATGATGATGATGTCTACAGTCTGAGGCAGATTTGATTCTTGGACACAGTCCATAAAAAACAGATACATGTACACAAAGTCTGTGCCTTGGCGGAGGTCGTGCTCTCTGAGTGCTGTCTCGTTAATGTTATCTTGTCATGACTAACTGACAAATTTTTCCCCTGAAATTCCTTAATCTGTGATGCATCCTAGAATGAATAAAACAGAATAAACAGCAGCGTAGAAAGAACATTTTGAAATGAGAAATGTGAAATGATGATGCAACACACACCTGAAAGTGCAGCGCTGGTTACAATGCTGCATATTACAAACAATAAACTGTACAGATAAGCGCATCTATGTGAGCATGTTCATACTGCCTGTCTGCAGTCACTGAGCTGTCAGAACATCACTGCTTTGATTGTGCAATAACTGTAGGATATTCATGAGGTACTGTTTCCTAGCAACATAGTGTATGCACTGTGTATAACCTACAGTAGCACGTCTCTGATCACTCATCACTAAGACAAAAGATGAATGAAGTGTGCGTTGAATGCTTGGGAAAATGGGAGGCGCAGATTTTTCCAACATTTCCAGTTAATGTTTTTCTTTTCTGCAGAGAGTCACTTCTTTCTCTGTCCGCACTGAATTGGTCGAGCCTTCATTGCGACTGCCACTGCGTCTACATCAGGGTTTTCTTACAGCAAAGCAGCTCCTGTCAGTGTCGAGTCTGTATGCGATGGTATACAATAGCATCACTGCACAGCAGAGAGAGCTCAGTCACAGGACCCCAGAGAGAAAACATCACTGCATTGCTTCTCTCAATCCCGCTGTATATTGGTGCTCAATTCTAGACAAATGTGCTTCTGCACTCATTCTGTCACCTGAGGGCAGTTGTATTGTATTATCTCAGGTGCACACAGGAAAGGACTGAACCTAGTGGATAAACATTTTATCTGCTCAGCTATTCATACGTGCACGAGGATTGTTTCAGCGTCGGCGCCTCAGTCCCCATCAACGAGTCAGATACAGTTTGAATGGTTAATGAAATTAATTGGTTTTTGATGACTAAAACCAAATTAAATTACTTTTTCAGAGCTTTCATCCAAGAAACGTCTCTTTGCATTTAGACTTTTTAGGGCCTTTGACATGGTACAATTGTCTTTGGGAAAGTGTGCCAAGACCATTTCAATACCGTTTAAAGGATTAATAATTGCTCTGTGATCCAGTCTTTCTCATGTGATGGGTTTTGTGTATTCTCAGTGTTGTAATACTCCCAACTGCTGTGTGATCAGCATTTGAATTAATTTACTGCGCTAATCTAAAGCAGCTGTCATTGTCACTGTGATCACGTAGCAGTGAGGAGGGGTCTATAGTCCAGAGCAAAGCTTTTTCTATGGATTTTGTCGTCTGCATTGTATATTTCTTTCTCTTTCTCATCACTTCATGTTAAAATGACTTTGTAAATATGTATATACATGTTATCATAAATTGTGTTAAGGAAAGTAAACTAGGTTATACTAATAAAGGTTTGAAGCTCTCTCAGGAGAAAGGCTTTCTTCTGATACAAAGTGAACAGAACAACCTGTTGGAAGATATAATTCATGTATTAACATTTTTAATGATCATACTTATGTTTCTGTGTTTGTCCACTCATCTGCTCAAGTAATTTTCCACTGTGGTCTTGTTAAACTATGCACCAGGTCAGCTTTCCTGTTTTTATCAGTGCGAAAAGAAACACCTGCTTACACTGAGTCCTTGTTATCTTGTTTTGTTCTCCCTTGTCTTATGTGATATGTTTAAGCTGCACGCTCTCTCTGGAGACACAAAGAAGTTAACCATCACACGTACACATAAGAGGTAGATCACGCCTACACACAGCAACAGCACTATTCACTTACTGAGTGGTTAATATGTAAGTTTCATTTTTGTAACTTGATCTGTACGCTCTGTTGGGGATAAAAACGCCCTTTTGTAGTTTTCACCCTCAGAGCAATTTTTGCATTTGATTTGCCTTGATTTGCTCTCCTGGTACCAGCAAATTCTTATAAACTGAGCTTGGTCTCCTGATTTTTTTATGTCAGTGTAATTTGGGATAAAGTTTCAGCTATTCAGTCCTTAGAAAAATCCTGACACTTCATATCAGGCATTAGCTCGTGGGGATAAACTTCTAAACCATCTATCTGGGCATTTGTATCTCTCCATTTGCAATGACACAGTTGAGCAGACTGCATTGAACCCCCCAATAGACGTGTCATTACGACTGCCCACACAAATTTGTTCCTGAAAGTGTTTTGCCACCGTGCTGCCGAACAACATCTCAAGTTGTCCTAAATATTCTTCAAGTTTAGTGAAAATTGCTGGCTTTCAGAGTCAGACGCATTGAAGCAAGGAGAGGCCAGCTGTTGGAGGAGTAACACATACTCGCCTGTCTTCTCCACCGTCGGGAGGGAAGTCCTTAGTTTTAGACACTGATAGCTCTGGTGAGCTGAGAATTGTAGCGATGCCATCATTTTAGAGACTCATTTTATTTCCTTCTCCCTTTTTCTGTTCAGTAATTCAGCAAATATTTCAAGAGCTGCTTCCTAATTGTTTTTCATCAAATGCATTGTGCGTATCTTTGATGTCAGATTATTTTTTTTGTCAAGTTGTTCATTTCCTTCTTCATTAAAAAAAAAAAAAAAAAAAAAAAAACTCTGATTTTTGCAAGAACAAGCCAGTT
>OOFC01025361.1:0-14278 GCA_900323345.1 Pseudochromis fuscus | reverse complement strand
CGGACGCCGGTGCGGACACCACGCTTCGCAGGGCACGCTGCAAAAAATGTCAGGCTCGGTGCAGCTCGGAGGCCTGATAGCAGCTGATAGCGGGCTGCTAATTTTAGAGGGAAAACAAGTTGTTTTAAGATTTGATTTAACCGTGTGACATATCAGTGGAGTATTATCTGTTAGTGTCAAGTGTGAATCTGTGATCTGAGCTGTGAGAAAGTTTCAGAGTTCAACGTTATTAACATCAGGCACTGTGTTTAAAGTTGTAAGATCAACACTTAACCTCCTTGGTGGAGGTAAATATGTGATTATGTTTTTGCCGGGGTTTGTCTGTTGGTTTCCAAAATAACTCTAAAAGTTACAGACGGATTTTGATGAAATTTTCAGGGATTGTCCAGATGGGGATAAGGAACAAATGATTAGATTTTGGAAGTGATCCGGATCACCGTCTGGATCCAGGAATTTTTTGAAGGATTCTTTAACATTGGGAGATAGGAACATATGTGACATTTCTGCATATGACTCCACCAAAAATGGTCAAGACACTTTGAAAAAAAAATACAGGACAAGTTTCTAACATGGTCTACAATATATCAAAGATTGATCTGGATAAAGGAATAATTTCAGATAATATGATCCAGAATATGAAAAAATCGATCTTTGAAACTTGAATCATAAAAAAAACAAATAAAGCTAGAAACATGCAACAGACATCTTTAAACAGCCACGACGCTGTGGAGCTAATATTGATATAAATGTCCATCCATCTATCTACAAAATCAGTTTTCTGTTTCCAGTGGCAAAAACTTCTAATAAATGTCTCAATTTCTACAATAATTGTTATTAATTTTTCACTGGGTGACCAAACAAAATTCTTCTTTATGTCATATGAGATGGAGCCATTTAACAGAGGAAGCTGTTCAGTGGGGGGTTCAGGGACAGCAGCATCTCTAGAGGCAGGAGCAGCACCAGGATTATGGGGTTAAATAAATTGAATGTATCATTTTATTTAACTACATAATCCTGGCGCTTTGGAAGAAATAAATGAAAGTACTGTGATGTAGGTCAAACCTTGAACCTTTACAGAGTTTACAGAGTTTGTGAATGCTGTGCTGGTGACTAATCGTTTAAGCAGCAGACAGGTCGGCTTCAGAGCGCTGTGTTTGTGCAAGGTGAGGAGGTTTTTTTGGGCGGTCGGTGTGTTTGGAGGTGGGCAGTGGGCTATCCACCCAATCAGAAGGTTGAAACTGTACCAGTCTTGTATCAAAAGAAGTGTTCCCGCTGGATGTGCAATGTTTTTACAGTGGTCTGAACTTACCCCGACCCACATCCAGCACCTGCCTCCCTCCTTTACCATGTAAGGAGACCAATCACAGGTTTCCACACCTTGTATTTTTTGGTATTTTGTTGAGAAATTGTCCTAAAGACTGTGATGGTACCTGCTGCAGCTGGAGCACACTGTGTCTGGAGGTGGTTCAAGAGGTAGAGTTGGAGCAGCTGTTAGTTTGTGTCCCTATAGGTGGTAACAGAGTCAGATCTACATTTGCAGCTCTAAATTGCCTCAGAACCGTCGGCAGCCTGTTGAATGTTAATGAGTGAGTTTGGGAGTGAGTGCAATGGGGTGCTTTGCTAATGCAAACTAGTTGAATCTGAACATTAAAGGTTAACACATTTAGTTCCAAGTACTTGTGACTTGTACTTGTCCTTGACACAGTGTTGTGAAACCATGCTCACAGATTGTACTGCCATACAGGTGTAGCTCTATATTTAATTGCTTTTTTCCTAATGCACATCACCAAAAGTCCTCCCACGCAGAAAAACATACACATGTTTATAGACAGGAAGGTAGCTCTTTGTTCACATTTTCCTACAAGCAGCAAACTAACAGCCGCACTCTCTCTTTTTTTATTATTTCTATTTCAATTTCCGAGCCTATTTCTCAGCCTTCTTGAATGTTTCTCTCTCTCGTACTTGCTTTCTGCTGCTTTTCATTTGTAATAACCCAATGTATCTGTATGAGTGCGCGGGAACCGCTGCAGGCTGCCTACTGATAACCCCGTCAAACAACCCAGCACCCCCAACTGTCAGCTCTCCCAGGAGCTCTGCTCCTCCGCTAATGGAGACCAACTCCAGCTCCGCCAGAGGAAGAGGTGTGTCAAAACACCCATTATCTTCTTACGAGAAAACACTGGCACAGAACGGAAACCCTTCCAAAACACAGTTTGAATGGGTTCAGGAGGAAGCAATAATTTATGTATGTGAAAGTGGTTTTGGGATATGTTCAATATTTCTCTCAACAGGGGTTCGTGAGTTGTCTTCTCTGTTCTAACTCACAATGACTAAACTGTACACATGTGCATCTTGAATCTTGAGCTCTGAAAAACTGTGGCTCCAATTGACTTCAATTCAAAAACAGTCTTTTTTAATGATGAACTACTCATTCAATTTGTTTCACATGTCATTCTGATGTCATCAGCTAAAGTCTGCTTCTCTTGTCAGTCATCTGATGGTCCATCCAGAGAAAAATAAAATCCTAATTAACTACATACAAGGCTTAAAGAAGAGGAAGATTTAGGGGCGTGGTTAGTTTAATTGACAGGTCTGATCTCCAGTGAGACCGGGGCTGGAGTTGAGTCTCATACACATTTGACCGTGTCCTCAGGTTCAAAGGTCACACCCTTCATATCCATATATGGTCACTTCTGGGTCCAAAAAACTGACATGGTGTATATTTCAAAGGACTGAATAGCTGGAACTTTATCCCCAAATTACACTGACATAAAAAAATCAGGAGACCAAGCTCAGATTACAAAAAAGATTTACTGTCCAGAAGAGCAAAGCAAATCAAATCAAGCCAAATCAAATGCAAAAATTGCAATGAGGGTGAAAACTACAAAAGGGCGTTTTTATCCCCAACAGAGCATACAGATCAAGGTACAAAAATGAAACTTACATATTAACCAATCAGTAAGTGAATAGTGCTGTTGCTATGTGTAGGTGTGATCTATCTCTTATGTGTACGTGTGATGGTTAACTTCTTTGTGTCTCCAGAGAGAGAGTGCAGCTTAAACATATCACATAAGACAAGGGAGAACAAAAAAAGATAACAAGAACTCAGTGTAACCAGGTGTTTCTTATCACACTAATAAAAACAGGAAAGGTGACCTGGTGTATAGTTTCACAAGACCACAGTGGAAAATTACTTGAGCAGATGAGTGGACAAACACAGAAACATAAGTATGATCATTAAAAATGTTAATACATGAAATATATCTTCCAACAGGTTATCCTGTTTACTTTGTATCAGAAGAAAACCTTTCTCCTGAGAGCTTCAAACCTTTATTAGTGTAACCTGGTTTACTTTCCTTAACACAATTTATGATAACAAGTATATACATATTTACAAAGTCATTTTACCACATGGTTCACAAGTCAGTGGGTGACATTATGTCAGCTCCGCCCACTGTACAAACAGTCTATACATCACATTAAGTTACTGATAGTACAGTTTAAATGTAAATAAATGCCTGATGAGTGTAATTTTCTCAGCACTCATTATAAAATAAATGCATAAGCAAGAATGTGTGTTAATTGAAGTGGTAAATTTTCCACTTATAAAGACTAGATGATCTACTAACTTTTGTTAAGATGTGCAAACAGTAAAGAGAATGAACTTGCAGCACCACACTCTTTTGGCCACCGCCGCTCTTAGTGATAAAAAGGAAACTAGATGAAAGAACAGAGTAGGCAGGAGCTGAGATTCAAGAGGAAATATGCAGATCTTTTTTCTTAGTTAAATTGCCAGCTCTCCATCAGTTTTGGACTCAGATCTTTATAAGATGAAGAAGCTGCTTAGCCTTACAATGATGTTGTAGTCAGGGGGATGTGCCTGTGCCAGGGCTAAATCACAAATACACATTTCCTTTGCCCCGTGCCCAAAATGCCGAAATGTGGTGCAAACACGTTTTAGTGATATGAATTTCCCAGAGCTGAAGCATCAGATAAATGAAACCCATAAAAATCAAGCCTCATTCAAGAAAAGTTCTTTTTTCCAGTCTGGCATCACTGCTACTGTATAAACAGTACAACAAAAGCTTGTTTCAAAGTGCAGCCAGCATCAAGGCGCCGTCACCCGACCTTCACCTCACCGTGACCCGAAGCACACTTTAATTCAGTTCCCCTGTGCTATGGTTATTAAAGCCTTATAATACATCAATTGATCTGGTCGATGTCCTTTGAAGGCTTCTCCTTGTGAATTAGTCGGATCCTTTCTGAAAGTACAGTCTGAAACATAGTATTTAAACAATTCTTTATCCTCCGCAGGAGATTGTCCGTGGACCTCATTAAGAATCCTGTACACTCCACCCACATGCTTTTCATGTGCCCACAGTGTTCAAGCAGGTTTGATCTAGCCCACAGTACGTCCTTGAAAATGAAATTCATAGCGCTAATAATGGTGGCAATTCAGTACAGAGTGACAGGAATGAAGTGGTCTTTCATATCTGGTACCACTGGCCCAAGCATGCATATCAAGGCTGCTTTAAATTATTCAAAGCAGCCTTAATAGTGATTAATAACTGCATCTGCTCTGGAGTTTTAGGTGTTTTGTGTGTTCCCAGGGTATTACAGCACATGATTTCAGACTTTGGACTTCAGACTTTAACTTCAGGAGACATTAGCAATGCAGTAATCTTCAGCACATTTACAGTTTTCATCATTTCTATAAAATGAGATGCTGTGTTTTGGCATTTTTTGACCAGAACTTTGAATTTTCATCGCTCTTACTTTGTCTCCTCACTCACTTCTCATCCTTACGAATCAAGGTGTGTCATGGTGGCTCAGCAAGCTAAGCCGGATTGCATGTTCTCTCCTGTGCAGGGAGTGAAGCTTTGTACTTCACTCTGCTCTAGTGTATGTCAACCACTGCTTCTTCTCTGTCTCAATTTTCGTATTTTTTTTCCCTTCCTGTCACCATGATCACCTAAAATCCCGAACAAGATAAATATCATATTTAGGTTAAATCAGTCCTACAGCAAGTATCACAGCTGTATCCGCCATCTTCACCGTATGATACGACATGATGCGTCACATAGTTGGGATCTGCGTCAGTCAAGGTAACAATGACTATGAGAAAGATGAAGCAGCAGAGACAGACATACAGGTAGATGGTCATTCATGTTACGTTGTTTTTCCAGCATGTTTTACACATAGTTGAATAGGTGCTTCTCCAAAATAACCAGCTAGCTAACTGAGGGTTGGAGTTATGTGATCTCACTGGTGTCAGTGTTTTCATGAAGCTTTCTTGAGAGTCTTGTTTCATGTGAAAGTCATTATGTGTAACACAATAGCGTGTGATATCCCTCTGTTTTCAGTGCATTCAGCTGTGAAATGATCAACATTCCTCAGGCAAATATTTCACTTTCCAAGTGCTTTCATCAAACAGATAGAAGATTTCTTTTTCTTTTCTTTTTTCTTTCTCTCTTTCATTGGTGTCTTCAGTGTGACTCAAGTAGTGACTCAATCTTGCCTGCACCTAGCAATTTATTTCAAGTACCTAACCAGGATGTAGTGTGCCCTGTATGTAAGGATGTGGAGGGCGTGGTAGTGAATGAGCATGTCTGGTGCTGGTTTTCCAGCAGCAAAAAACCTAATATAACCTTTAGGGATGGGAATTGATAAGATTTTATCAATACCAATGTCACTGATAATTTTGCTTATTGATTCGATCCCTTATTGACTCTTTTATTGAGACCTGATTTGTCTGTGCATGTGAGAGGGAGAGTGGAGGAGCTGGGCGGGGATGAATTACAGATCTAGTTGCAAAGTAACCCAGAAATAATCATTTATTGAACCAGTCAGGTCCGGTTCTACAAGTAGAACTGGTTCTCGATTCCCAACCCTAATAGCCGTCATCGAGAATATTTTCTACATACCCCGTTTGTTTTCCTGCTTTAATCATTAACTGTTGAAATATCTGTTGAAACTGCCACTCTGATCCCAAATCATATGTATATATGTATATAGACTATATGTATATGCACATATACACCAGTCACTGACAGGGGAAGTCAATAACAGTGATTGCATCTGTCAAGGTGGGGGAATATATGAGTAGATGTGCTGGATGCAAGAAAAATGGGCAACGTAAAGATCTCAGTGACTAACGTGTGCTGGCTTGATGACTGGGTGTGATCATCTCCAAAGCTGCAACCCTTTGACTGAAGGTTGTTCCCAGTTTGTACTGGTTAGAAAATATCACAAGTGGTGGCAGCCAGTAAAGCAGTGACTGGCAAATTGGCCTATGGGGTGGTTACTAGTGGAACAAATCAGAGCCAGGCCGGGGGCGGGGCAAATGACTGGGCCCTTAAAACCCACATATTAAAGCTCATGACAACATCATTTTACAACATACACATTTACAAGCTTCAGCACCACGGAGAGCGACTATGTCATTTTAAACTCCACCAAACGGACATGAAGTCTAACAAACCACAAGAACAACAAAAACTACATGGTCACTGATAATAAAACATTTTTTGTGTGGATGCACACATAAATTATCAGACCGGGGCGTGCCGCCCTCCCAGCCCGCCCTGAAGCCCCTCCCCTGGGGGTGGTGTAAAAGGTGGTCTGGTCTGGTCTGGTCTGGTGGATCATGTTTTCTTTCCTATTATGTGGACGGCTGGGTGTGTGTGATGTTTGCCTGAGGTAGCAGCAGTGTGCACTATGAGAAGAGGGAAAACTTACAGAGTGTTACTAGCGGCCTTTTTCAGTGGGTAACAGTTTAAGGGATCATGGTGAAGAGTACTGTTGGTATTGTAGTTCTTGGCCTTATTATGTAAACTGCCTTGGGGGGATTTTGTATCTTCAACTGAAACTGAATTGATTTGTAATTGGACGATTCATGTCGACTTGGCCTCCCAATTCCCTGGCTGTTAATCTGATAGAGCATCTGTGAGATGTGGTGAACAAACAAGTAGAACTGTGGAGGCCCAACCTCATAACTTCCAGGACTTAAAGGATCTGCTGCTTTCGCCTTGGTGCCAGATACCACAGGAAACCATCAGAGGTCTGTGGAGTCCGAGCCGTGCCAGCTTAGAGCTGTTTGGAGAAGGATCTGCACAGTGTTACAGAGGTGGTTTTTAGTGCTGGAGCTAATTTGTGTATAGTAAGTATGCAGTGCCCATTAATGTTTCACCTCTCCATCACCTTTCAGCCAGTCCTGATTACCATTACCTTTGTAGCTCCTCTCACGTGTCATTCAAAACATTTTGGCCAAAGCAAAATGAGAAACTCATGATTACCCCTAACGCACTTTGTCATGTGATCACACGCTGAAATTGAAACGGCATCCACACGGTGCCAATATGGGACCAGGTAATGTGTCCGCATGAGGAACAGGCCTCCAGGTATTCGTAACATTTATCGAAGAAGGGGAAGTGGGAAGGAAAAACACTTACCTTCTCCAGCCAATACCATCAGTCTTCTTTAACAAAGTATATTACTCAGATGGAACAATCCATCATCACATCCCCACTCTGTTCTCATAAATGAATAAGTGCCTTTCCTCATTTTAAGAGTTTCTTTGACCGTGTTTTTTTGCTGCACTTTCTTGTGATTTTTCGTTTGGTAAAATGTGATTGGATTTCAGATATTTTTGAGGAAGGTGTGCTGGTTTATGGATTCATTTTTGCTTTTGAGTTAGTTACACAGGGCATTTCTGAAAGTATTGATTCGACTTTGATAAAAACCCAGATAAATAATGTATGTTGTCATAGGAAACTTTTGCAACTCGATGCATAATTCAATTAGTAATAACCTGCCACTTGTATTTCCATCACTTTCCCTCTACTATTTTCAAATTGATCAAGAGAGGTGTTTTTCTCCAGAAGTACAGAGCTAAGCTATGCCCCAAAAATAAGGACTACATGGGACAGTGTTGAAATACTGAAACTATGCCCATGTATCACGACTTGTACCACTATTGAGGGAAATACAATTTCATTTGCAGCTTTCACAGCATTGAATATTTGAAAAATATCATGAATACTGTCATTTATTATTGTGACAGACATCTCAAAGATGAAGTGAAGTCCACTCCATCACACATTCAAGCTCTCATTGTATAAAAGCTTGAATCTTCCAGCAGATACAAGTTTTGATTATTTTTCCTTCCTCAAACCGACACTGACATAATATCGAGGATATCCACTGCCTCTAACAGTAAATCATTGTTATTGTGAATTCTGTCAGAAAATGTAAATAGCTCCATTCTATCATTTTGCATATTCAGTATCATTGCAGCTGAAAGATGGAGAACAGAGGCAGTCTGTATGTTTGTACTTTGTTTGTAGGAGGTAATGTACAGCCCTTTGCAGACATGAAATATATACATTACTGGCTTTGTCAAGCTGTGAAAGTGTTGGCTTTGTGTCATTCAGACATGGGCGATTTAATGCAGACACGCAGGGACCGTTTTAGAAAGAGCCGTGACATTTGCGTGACATTGGCATCCAGCATGTGAGACCAGACAGAACAGTAAGTTACTGTCCACAGTGTGAGGA
Source organism: Pseudochromis fuscus (assembly GCA_900323345.1). NCBI lineage: Eukaryota > Metazoa > Chordata > Actinopteri > Pseudochromidae > Pseudochromis > Pseudochromis fuscus. The sequence goes on along the minus strand of OOFC01025361.1, from coordinate 5,723 downwards.
CGAGAGCGGCTCTGTGATGTTGGTGTTTTCTGCAAAAGTTTTTGGTTGTTATCCAAACAGTTCCTTTCTACAGGGCGGCGTGATCGAGCCATGTTGTGTTGACTCTTCTTAATTGGCTGTAAGTCAGTTGTGGCTTTACAATCAAACCTGCTTTGCCTGTTGTGAGGCTCAACATGAAACATCTCACATCCCTACATCACAGTCTTGTATGTCAACCTGACTGCATTCACTCTGGTTTTCAAACAGACGTATAGAAAGTGATATGAAACTGCTGCTAAATCCAACCTCACATTGCAGTCATGACGTACAGAGAAGTGAGCACAATGCTTTCAGATTAACAGAAAGGAGTGACATGTCTGAGTGGGAGTTAAGGTGACCTCAGTCAATTTACATGAAGATTAACTCTCAGGCACCTTTTGAGAAAGTAGTCCCTGTTATTTCTCCTCCTCCACTGTATTGTGTCTGCATTTGCTGCCCCTCTTACACTGAATATTCATGTGTCATAAAAGGCTTGAAGAACATTGGCTCTGCATATTGACACCTTATGTCTGGGCTGTGACTGTGGAGTTCACAAGAGAGAACAGAGAGAAATAACCTGAAGTGAAATCTACACTCCAAGTGATTTTTTTTTTCTTTCTTATATCTGATTGTGCATCTGCTTCACTGCTCTTTGTGATCTTTGTGGAACATTTCACTCCAGACTTCACAAAACATTTTCTTTTTACCATTATAATCCACATAATAATAATTTTATTTAGTTTGATTCACCAAATAGTTGCTTTCCCATTCATTCAGGGAATCTTTTTTTTTTTTCCTTTCTTCGATTTGTTTGTTTTTTTATGTGGGCATCTGCCCACCGTCAACCCTCCGATTCAAACTCATTTCATACTTGTGATGCTGCGACCATGCGCCTGCAGGCACACACATTCAGACCACAACAAACACCAGTCTCTCAGAGGGACACTGGTTTTAGCAGGAAATGCACCATCAGACAAATACAGCAGCAATTTCAAGATGCAATTCATATACGTACATTTTTCATGCATTCAAAATGAAATAAAAAAAATAAAGTGCACTTTTTTTCCCCTTAAATAAGTGATTAAAACCAAACATCCTCAGTTTAAAATGACAGGACTTTGGCAGAAACACACAATAAATAAAAGATGAAAGAATTCTACCAACTTAAACACAGGAGATGCTGCCGGTGGTGTTAAGCTTGTGTATCAGTGTGTGTGTATGAACCATGGCTTCATGCAAACACATGAAAAATAAATGGAATAATAAAATAACAAAACATTGTTAGTTTATTATTCATTATATTTATTTATTTTTTAGAATCCCTTTCTTGATAAGCTACAATTCTTCATATTCTTCTGGGCATTCAGCAGGTTTTTATGTATAATGCCCCTTATCTCGCCTTGTTCATTGTTCAGTATCTCAGTGGTATTGGTTGGCCATTCACTCTATATTCTATTACCTCTTCAAAGATCCCTCTTCCACTGAGACATGTGCCAGGCTCTTCATTATCTAAATAATCAACTGGTGTGTATCTGGGGCCTGGAGCCACTGGGGAAGCATGTGGGTGATTTTCTGCCTCAAATGAAACATGGTTTATATAATTTCATGAGCATGATTAAAACTGCTTGAACTCTTAGCACCAGATGAAGACATTTCTGTGGTGGGAAAACAGCTTCAATAAAAGCCACAAACTCATCGGTGTAACGTTGCTTTATTTATCCCCTGTAAATATCTCAGAGATGCACCAGTAGTGTCTGCAGAACCACACTTGGACATCCTGCTCCTAAGTGCTTGTTTTAGGGTGGGAATATGAAGCTGTCCCATTATTGTTACTTTAATGACATATATCTTGGCACGACACGAAGCAGCTCTGGCGAGACGACAAAAAATGTCCTAATGTGAAATGTTGCTATTAGCTAAGTTTTATAGACAGAGCAGCTTTGTTTTAAAAGAGGAAACTTGGCTCTGCGCACTAATTGCCATTCTGTTTTTATTAAGCCCGAGCTGCTGCAGTCTTCTTTATCTGTTCACCTTTTCTCAATCAGTTGATTTTATCTTTTAACCTATTATAAATCAGCTGTCTTTATCTGCTGACCTGCTCTGAATGAGGCGTTTTTATCTCTTAACCTACACCGAGCTTTGAAAGACAACAGGAACATATCGCTCTGATATGTACAATATAAGATCAAATTTAATAGAAACTAGGAAGTATGATCTATTTTATGTCACATTTATCCAGGATTTCAAAATGTGTGTATTTAGATCATCATGTATTATACAGAATTCAACAAGGTAATTACACGCTCTGCCGTTTAATATCCTGTCGAGGTTCGCAGGGAGCTTGAACCTATCTTATCCATCGCAGTGCTAACACACACACACACAGAAAGACAACCACCCACAGTCGGACTCACACCTACGGTCAGTTTCGTATCCCCAATTAACCAAACATGCACGTCTTTGTGCTGTGGAGGGAAGATGGAGATAACCCACGCAGGCACAGGGAGAGCATGCAAATTAAAATAAATATGTATACATATATCATGCTATCTTGCATCACAATTAAATACACCACCAGGGGATCACTCAGAAAAAATTCAACACGATTTAGAACCCAACAGAGTTTCAATCAATGTACAGCACAGAACAACATGATGTCTGTCACAACCAGAGCTGTCACACGTACTCACTCATTTAGTTATTAAATGTTTCTCTTGAATAGGATTTTTTTTCTTTTATGTAAAAGAAAATTGTTTCATCCATCATTATATTGTTAATGTTCTTACTCATTACACATAAAGTTAAAAGTGTGATTTGAATTGATGATTTTACTTTTTAGTATCATTCAGAATCACAAATCTGCCTTGAATACATTTGACCTCATGTAGCAAACATAGCAAACATGTTACCATTGCTCACCTCCTCTGACATTTTTTGTGAACTCAGTCGGGGACACAGAATGAGGACGGGTTTACTTCGTCCGAGCGAGGAGTCATTTAGTGCAGTGTCCGGCGTTTAATTCCACGCCGTTCGTCCGAGACGAGCGGCGGGAGCACACTCTAGCAATCACACTGCTGGCAGCCACTGGAGGTCCGACGGTGGAATGGTAATATACTCACTTTTTTTTTTTTTTTTCAAGCAAAGATGATGATTAAATAGAAGAAATGTACTGTTATATATATTAACCTTGAAGCTGAATCAGATGTGAAGGTGTAGTTTTTAAAAACTTCAGGTTTAGCTCAGGTGAGTCAGCGCTGTGGTCGAAAGAGCCCAGTCGACTGTTAATGCAACGGGGAATAAATATTGCAACATTGCGTGAGCTCATCAAAATACTACCACGGTGAATGCAATCAAAGCCAAACATGGTTAAATGAAATATCTGAGTGTGTGATTTTTTTTTTGGTCAGGCAGTGGAAATTAACACAACATAAACAAACAAACAAACAAACCAGTTAGTGAAACCATTTTGTCAGTGTATCTACTTTAAATTAATAATTAGTGAGGAGTCAGTAGAATAGCAGCATTATACGATCCCAGAAAGGGCCCCACTGTGTCAGTTAGAGAGGATCAGTGCTTTTACAAGGGCTTCAGCAAAACAAATTAGCAGTTGTGATGATACCTGTTTCTGTGTGTGCCGCCATGATTCTTATGATGATGTTGCCTGTGGATAATTAGTTTGTAATCTGAAGGAAGCAGACGTGTATAACAGATGAGGAGGGAAAACATTGCGAGCTTTTAACAAGAAGCAGTTTTAATATTCCAAACTGTGGGGAAATTTGAGTGGGGATAGATTAGGATTCATGTACCCACTCTTCCACTCTTTAGCAATTCAAATCTGAGTCCGTGTCGCCTCTAATACTCGTACAATTCTCAGTTTCTCCCTTTTCTTGCTCATGGCAGAACTTAAGTCAAGTTCTTCACAATGTGCTTTTTCCGAGAAAACATTTAATCAGTTTGAGATTTGGCACCAACCAGCGGGGGGTGCTTGGTTGGTGAAGAGGATGGTGGGTGTCGTAACATTCGGCAAAATAGACTTTTCTCTGTGTGTGGAGCCATGCCGGATGAAACTGGTTGGAACCAGAATAAACCCATCAGGTCAGCAGAGAGAAAGTGCTCAGGTGTTTTGGTGTGGCTGGTTAGCTGCTGCAGGAGGTCGCTAGATGAAAGCGAGCAGTCTGACTGGTTAATCAAGCAGAAAGTGTGTGTGTGTTGGGGAGGAATTCAAGTCCCATACGAGTATCCCGAAGCAAGCACCGCTGGGTCCCACCAGGAGGTGAAGCGCCACAACACTTTCTAGTTTGTGGGGGTTCCCAGGTGCTCGGTGCTGCAGGTGGGCTCTCCAACAGTGTGGGTCCACATCAGGGGAGGTGCAATCAAAAAGAATCACAAATGGTTGCTGTGTTGTATGTGATGTTATCGAAGGTCAACTGCAAGTCATTTCTGTACTAAATTGTTCAAGTTTTTACTTGAGATCAAAGCGAATCAAAAACAAGCAGCCAATCATTGCATTCGAAAAAAGTTTAATCAATGCTTGGAGTTTTGTTTGGGAAGTGACAAAAACAGTTTCGCAATTTAGAAAATATTTGCTAATCACTTTTTTTGTGTTGATCCACTAATCGAATGGCTGCAGCTCTGTTGTAGTACAATGACCAGTTTACCCATCTGTAATCCTGGAAAGCAGCAGAGGCAGCAGAGGGTTTAATGCAGGGTGTTTATAGACAGACAGACTTCTCCTCCTTCCCCTCCCAAAAATCTGTCTTATATAGCTCATTATCAGTCACTGTGATCTCCAGATGCCATTAGCAGTTACTGTCATTGTCCTGGTAAACCAACAGTGTTGTCGCATCCTTCATTACCAACATGTCACCCCACATGTTCTCAATGTTAACAGGAAAACCAGCATTAAAATGAAAGGAGCTGTTAAAGTAGACAAGTAATTTATCTCTCAGCGTGTCTGAACTCCTCCCACTGTCAGAGTGACTTACTGCTTGTTGAGTCCAGTGTCTAACAGACCTGATGTATTAAAACAACAGCCTCACATTAATAGAAAATGCATGGACATACTGTAGAGGAGCAGTGTACCATCGAGGACATGTCAGTGATAAGTGTCATTCATTTTATTTGTTACTTTAAAACAAAAACAAATCAGAAACACAAATAAATAATCTAGAAAACAATAAAAGAGCAGAAACCTCCACTGAGGTATAATCCATGACTGATCCTCAACAAATGGTCTCAGATTGTCAACATTATCATGTGTAGATTTTCAACCAAATCCATCAACATGTTAAAAAGTTTGTACCTGCTGCTTCCTTCTTCATCCACTCTGGCTCGTAGATGTAACAGTTGTGTTTTGCTGCCCCCTACTGGTTCTCTGTAGCTGTTGCTACCTATGTTGAAGCCAATAATGCAATAACAGCCGATAACGTAATAAATTTTCCCTTTTTGTAATGCAGTAGGCCAATAGCCTAAGAATTGACCAATAACGTAATAAAACTCCTGAACCGATAATGTAATAATTTTTGGCTAATAACATAATCATTTATTTCCTTATGTTATGTAACGTAATAAATTATTACGTTATTGGCTCAGTTATTAAATTATCGTATCAGGACTTTTTAACTTTCATTACGTTATAAAAGCCCTGAACCCATAACGTAATAACTATTGGCTAGTAACGCAATAATTTATAACGTTTTTTTATT
>OOFC01025359.1:0-10785 GCA_900323345.1 Pseudochromis fuscus | reverse complement strand
GGGAAAACCACTAAATAGATCGGTTTAATGTACAATAACAGCGCTTTAGTGCAACGTTAACATTTTATTTGAAAAGGTCCGCCGAAAAAAACGTGCGCTCTGAGCGCCCGGTCAGTGAACAGCTGACAGAGGTTGTAGCGAGAGCTCACGTCGGAGGAAAAGCGCAAATGAGGCAGAGGGGCCGCCAACATCTTCCCGACAGTCCACCATCACTGGGGCGTTCATGAAGCAAACTAAGTAGAAATGTGATAGTGCCAAATGGTGCGCACTCACAGACGGTGTAGTTCGCTACATCGCTAAAGAGATGCAGCCCTTTAACACCATCGTAAAGCCGGCATTTCGATAAATGTTACAAACATTTGACTGGCGGTACGAATTGCCAGGGAAAACTGTGTCACAAACGGCAATTCCCGTACAACAACATAAAAGAGTGAAAGTTTATTTATCTTCAAAAGGGTATACTTGCATTATTATACCATTATTATTATTATTATTGTTATTATTATAGTTGAAAAATTGTATCAAAACGGCAATATTATCGTTTATCGCAATGATTTTTGGGACAATTTATCGTCCAGCAAAATTTGTTATCGTGACAGGCCTAGTCATAAAGCTCTGGACGGATGGTGATGGTGATGATAAGGTTTTACAAATTGCATGGGTGCGAATTCGGAGAAAAAGACCTGCTAATCATTGTGTTAGCATTCGATACATTAGTGTGTGGCTTATGCACAGACCTGGTGTTGTTGTGTTGAAGGTTAACTAAACATCTGAACAACAGAAATTTGCTTGTGTTGCACCTGTGATCAGTCATGTTGCAGCAGGTGTCATGATTTCCAGCAGGTCTGTAACTTTCAGTAAACAACCAAACCTCATTTGTGTAACATTTTAAACCTAAAGTCAAGAATTGATTCACCACAGAAAGACACAAAAGAAAGGAGATACATAGAAAAATATATTTTGAGGTAAAAACAAAACCAAAGTCCTCGATTGTCTCATTTTATGACATTTTATTGACGTGTTTAAATCTGCTCATGAAGTTTTGAGTTCAAACACCTCAAAGTTTATTTCATTTATTTATCTTATTGGAGTTTTTAACAAGCCACAAGGTGTCACTTCACCTCTGAGACGTGAAGTCAAGTATTTCACAAGTAAATGAATTAACTTGCAGAGGTTTAATATAGTCCATGGCAAACGTGTGCAGGATGATAATGTTTTATTGCTGTTGGCTTTGCTGTGCAGTATTCATTACAAACATTAATTGCTTTACAACATTTGCTGTCTCCTCTGTCATCGCACAGCAGCTGATTTACTTCCCTGTGTAACCTACTTTCTCCTCCAACAGCCATACAGCGCCGTGTTAAAGACGCTCTCCTCCGACCAACAGTAACACAGAGGTGTCGGGCGAAGCAGCGTGATGCGTGATAACCCCGCGATTGCCCGGTGGCTAGTTAGCCGTGGCGTTGACTCTCATTTGACACTCGATTGGCTCAAATGACACCATTACCATGTCTGCATGGCTAATGGCCTCCCCCGGGGGCCGCCGCAGAGGGGGAACATGCGTTTGGCGTGTCAGCTCGAGGTGAGAACACACATGAGCCAGACTCAGGGCCCCGTCTGCACCCAAATCAATCCTGACACCTCTTAAGAGGCTCTCAGCATCAATGGCACTCCAGTGCAATTACCCCGTCGGTAATGACATAAGCACCCAGTTCCTTCCTGCCTCTCTCGGGCCGGGCAGAGGGCCGCTCCCTCAGGCCAGTAGATCCAGACTTGGTGGACCACGCTGGCCTCAGAGCAGTTGCTATTTGACTCCTCGGGGCTGAGAGACGTAGGAGCTCTGGGCCGTGCTGGCGAGAGAGCAGCTGTTATCTGATCTCCGGCGCTGTGCTGAGCCCCGTCCCTCAGTCGGATTGAATGTGATGTACCTCAGCAAGCTGTCAAGATAACCCATTTCTCAGCAGCGACCGAAAAGGATATCCTCTGAAAGCTTCAGGTTTTAATGATTAGTTATAATAACCTTGAAAAGTGCAGCTGGGGAACATATGATCGGCAGTCAGATCTGAGGTGATAACACACGGATCCTGTGGGGTTTTTGCAGGGAGGAGTTTCAAAACGGGCGCCTGTGTTGAAATGTCCAGGTGTTGGTGTTTACAACCATCTGCGCAATCTCACATCAAGATAAAGTTTGAGTTTGAAAATGATCATTACTGTATATGTGACAGATTCAGATTCTTGGTTAAAACTGGCTCAAGGTTTGTTGGATGATACCTGTTCAACACCTGGAAAGCTGTGTTCATACCACACAATGAGACGGACTTTGGAGATTTGGATCTACTCCTTCTGGAAAATGTGCCACAATGATCGCAACTTCTGCCATCAACAATAAATCAGATCACAAATATTGCTTCATGCCGTTACTGGTACTTCCACAACAAGTAAAACCTGTGTCGAAAGTCAATAAATCTGTATAAATTTCACCTGAGGTACAATCTTATTGGTCAATACACACAATACAACACAATACAAAATTCAAGTATGTAACCACGTTGTGCCTGTATAGATTTTGTACATTTTGCTCCCACTGTTTGACTTAGTCCTCAGAGTCCGTAAGGCCAGCCAGCTGGGTGATAAAGGTCACCTCTTCAATTTCTGTTCGGCAGTGCTTTGAAAGGGAGTTTTCACGGTAGAGGACGTAGTCAATGCGACGCCCAATCCACAGCTGGCCGGTCTCTGGTACCCCATTTCCACCAAACAGGTTCCAGAGCCAGTTCCTGACTTGGCCCCAGTTTGTTGGTTTTCCACCACCGTGAGAACCGGCCCCAGCCCCTAAAACAGGGACCACCTCTGGCCCCACTTCTTTGCTGGGCCAGACTTAGCCCCGATTAAGCAGCGACTACACCAGGAGCTAGAGGAGCGACGGTGTAAACACAGCTAGCAATAGTAGAAGAATAAAGTAATGAAAAGACAGCGACGATAAGCTCATCCTCTATTTCTGCTCCTTGGTGATGTCGGGGAATCTTAAAGCTGATTGGTTTTCGTGATGTGACGCAAATTCGCATTTACCGCGGGAAAAATTTGCTTCGTGTTTAGTGTGAACACAGCTTAACAACACAGCTCATGGTATTTGTTTAGAAGCAGTGTTTTTGTTATGTATGGAGTCATTGGTCACGGTGGACCTTAGAGAAAATAAGTACAAGACAGCGTGATCCCTCTGAATCTGAGCATCTGTCCAATCCTCTGCCAGGAACTGAACCCTGGTCTCCAGTGTGGGCTGTGATGCTGTGATGTGCATCAACCAGGCGCCAAACGCTTTGTGTTTTTGTTGGGCTGTTATGAAGACAAAGTTCCCGTCTCTGTTTTTGGGTCTTGCCGTCCAAACCTACAGTGAAGAAGTCGTCGTTTTTGTAAAGCCAGCGCGGTTTCACGTCTCATGACAGGTGCTGCTCTGCTTGCCCTCTAATTGTATCATGTGGCGCACGGTGCCGCAAACGGTGGTTCAGACTCTGTCTCGGCCGAGCCAATTGAAAGCCATGGTTCAGTGGAGCTGTTCGGTGCCAGGAGCAATGAGGCGGTCCGGTCCAGCCGAGTTCTGCAGAAAGAGAAACACAGTGTTTGCCCAACGATAAACACACAATGATTGATTCCCCTTCTTCTGTTGGAGCTGGTGAGGAAGCTGCTGCTGCTTTAGCTGTTGCTCTGCAAAATCCTGGTCTTAAAGTTGGTGATACGGTGGCTGCACGTCGTATACATTCCCACGCTTCTCACTTCCTGTCCTTCTTTTAGCGTCCTTCCCTGTTGTGCAGCCTTGAAGCCGGTTGGATGGACGTTAGGTGATATTGTTGGCCGGTGAGGCGATGCATTCTTTGTGCGGGATGTGTTTGGGAGAGAACAGAGGTGCTAGCCATGCCGTTAGCATCTGAGTAATACAAGCATGACCGCTGCTGGCCTCCAACCTGTCAATAGTTTAACACCGACACTTCAGTCTCTGCAGGCTTCTCTCTCGTCGTGACTTTCTCCCCTTTTCACCTTCACCCTCAACACCCTCGTCCATTATCATGTTCTTTTCTTTCACGTTAGTGCAGAATTTTTACATCAACAAAGTATTAAACATGTGGAGGTGTTGATAATACGACTACATCTACTTTAGACACTCCTAGTTTATGTGTGTGTGATCTTTATTTTGAAAAGGGAGTGATACTCTGTAAAACATCTCAAATCATCTGGTTTGTTTATGGTACATAGTGATGAGTGTATCTTCACACAGACTAATGTTAGCTTACAAAGTGCAGATAAACCTGACTTCAGCATGACGTGGATCTCAGGTTAATAAAGCCAGAAGATTAGTAAAACTTTTCTAAACACACAAAATTATTAAAATACCAAAAATAGACCGAACAGATTGTATTTATTAGTTGAAACTAGTACATTTCAGTTTAATGCTATCTTTATATTTCTAAAATTTGATACATTTATTGGCAATTAATTCATAATAGATGGGTATCGACAATTATATCAAAGGTTTGGCAACAAAATCATTTAAAAAATAACATTTTAAGCTGTTTGATTGTTATCGCATCTGTAATTGTCATAAAGTATACAAGATTTTATGTCAAATCAAAGCTGTGAATTGTACTTTATTTGATTTGTGTGTTGTATTTCTGAAAAAATTGGTTATTTTCCAGTATTGCTTAAAAAAAAAAAGCCTCTTAATTGCTTGATCTGAAACCCTCTCATCAAATTCCCCCTTGTTTCCTCAGGAGCCTTCAGGGGGCGACCGTGTGTTTTCGGGGATCCAGCCGACCGGGGTGCCCCACCTGGGCAACTACCTCGGCGCCCTGGAGAACTGGGTGGCCTTGCAGAACCAGTACCCCTCGGTACTGTACAGCATCGTGGACCTGCACTCCATCACCCAGCCTCAGGATCCGGCCCGGCTCAGGAGCAACATACTGAACATGGCTGCCAGCTTACTGGCTTGTGGTATCAACCCAGAGAAAGCGATACTCTTCCAGCAGTCTCAGGTGGGTCGGATGGATTGATTAATGGACGTCTGCTGTGCTCTATTTAAAGTTGACTCCGATTCAGATTTTTCCACCAGCTGCTGTTAAAGTTCAGTTTAAAAAGACAGAAAAGATCCTTGCAGAATTTTCTTTTCCCCTAAAATGATATAAAATACTGAACATACCCAGATGAGAAGTTTAAACCTTATTGATCATAATGTTGTGATGTCACCTTTCTGGGATGCTAGACTTCTTCCCTTACTTACTTTCTTAGTTTAAATGCCTTTGCAATATAAAGTGTTTTGTAATAAGTCCAAAGATGAATGAGTCCTGGTTAATGTGAGATCCTGTATGAAGTGCTGCTCCTTATACAAGCACGTGTCTCGTATCATTTCACATGTTTAGTATAGTTATCAAGTGTGAAAGTGCGCCAGTGTTTATATATAAATACATCTTTTTTTCAGACAGCGTGTACTCTCTTTGCAGGTTTGTGGGAAAATCAGTTTATTTTACTGCTGTCGACTCTAATATTTACCTGCTGGCCGACCCAAAGATGTTTATTTGACTGCTCCTGATTCTTATCTCCACAGCGTGCTCTGTGAATTCAAAGACTGTGTGGACATAGATGAAGTCTCAGAAATGAGGCCAAAGCAGAAGTGCAAAAAGTGCAATACCCACAATGACCACTAGTTGCTGGATCCATTTAACCTCTATTGAAAAATCTTCATTTTCAATCCTGAAACACTCTTCTCAGTGAAAAAAATCATCATTAGGTTGATATTGGGCTTCGATAAGAGGAAGAGGTGTCTCATCCACATTGGACAGTGTCCTCAGGTTCAAGGGTCAGACCCGCCTCTTCAGTCCTCCCTTCATGTCCAAATATGGTCACTTCTGTCTCAAGAAAACCAACATGGCCACATTCAAATACCAAACTCCTGGATCAGGATGTGAGTCCACAAACCAACAGGTGACATCACATTAGCATCGTCCATTCTGTGTATAATCTGTGGTAAAAACAAAGTAAACACAAATCACCTTCACTGACCACAACAAGTAACAACAACCTGCAGCACGTCAATACATCACCGGTTTAAATTCACAGAGAGAGAAATCAGAACAGCTGTTTGCTTCTCCCCTGAGACTGTGTGTGTGTGTGTGTGTGTGTGTGTGATCAGTTCAGTCCATCTGTGTTTCTTTGCCACCCCCCTTCTCCTGCACACACACACACACACACACACACACACACACACACGGTCCTATTTTTATTCCCGTTTAGCTTCATGCCACATAGCTTGGCAGCGAGGCGACCCCGGTGTTCAACACTCCTGCTCCACATGTAAAAATATGATGGCCGCCCAAAGAAAACACTCCTTCAGCTTCATTGAAAAAAAAAACCGAACAGCACTGGTGACGAGCTGAACTCAGAGGATTTGTGGATCTGCTGATTCACTGACTTGATTTTTGAGTTTTATAGAAGTGGATTTACTGTGCACGCCGTCCTCTAAAAGCCACATGATCTGTAACATTAACATATCTCTTGTTGTGGTGCCATGCTACATGAATGGAGGCCTTGTTCCTCTCCAGCCTTTACAATATCACAATTTTATTGCACTTCAAACTGTATCTATTCCCTTTCTGTGCTGTCGTCGACATCTGTCCCATCCCCTGTCTGTCCACAGTGTGTAATGAATACTATTATCCTGAAATCCTGCTTTATGTCCCCGCTGTCTGGTGGTGACGTCACGCTCCCCAGAGGCTCAGAGGATGGCAGTTTATAACCAGCATCCATAAACTTTCATTTGCTAAAGCAGAAGGAATTTTCTTGCGCTCTCTCTAACTTCTCCATGAAAGCAGATACATGATGTTGGAGTTAATTTACTGCAGCCAGATGCACCACATCAACATTCACCTCTACAACATGTTATTCATTTATTTGGCCACGTGCAAAAACTCAATTAGTCAGTAAAAAAGCAACATCAGCAACAGTGATACAAGCAGATGTTGCACAGTGGGATCTTCCTCCTGAGGATCAATAACAATAAAACAGGATATTAGTGTTTGAGCTGCAGTGATGGATCAGGTTTAGCAGTGAATACAGTCATGTGGCTGCAGGTGGTTTGAAATCCAGGATTTTATGTCATTTGTCCCTAATAAGTGGGGTTTTTTTATTGTAAAGAGAAGTTTTCTTCTTTGTCGCAGCGTCTGTACAAACACCTCATCACTGCAGCGTGGAGAATTAATTATTTGTTATGGCAACTTTAGGAGGTACATGTGACTTTCTTGGCAAATTTCTTTGAAGTCAAATTATTTAGTTTGTGCCTCAACTGAATTCTAACTTAGTTTATTTCCTGTTGGAGTGGAGATAAATTTAAATTAGATTTTTATGACTAGTGCAATTTTCTTATATAAAGAAGCTGCAATTGTTGCTTTTTTTTTTTAACTATAAGCAGTTGTAATGTCATATTTTTGTTTGTTTGCTGGTACACCTTTCTTATTATTATGTTATTATGGCTACTTTTGCTAATTCATTTATGTATGTGTGATTTAACATCTGTATTAATGTATTTGCTGCCTAATGGGGATTAATAAAGATCTATCGATCTATCTATCTATCTATCTATCTATCTATCTATCTATCTATCTATCTATCTATCTATCTATCTGTCTATCTGTCTATCTGTCTATCTATCTATCTATCTATCTATCTATCTATCTATCTATCTATCTATCTATCTTCTTAGTGTAATTATGAACTTTAGTACAGATCCCATCAACTTCATTGTCCCAATGTTTTTTTCTGACAGCTGATTCTCATTTCTCTCTATTAAAATACAGTTGTGGTTAATATCTAAAACAAATGGCAAAGAAAACATCACAATACCACAGACTAGTTATTATAAATTCACATTGTTACTCAGCTGAGGAGTTAATGTTAGTGTAGTGTAGTGTAGTGTTGGTGACCGGGTGCACCTGTCTCTGTGAGGACTGCAGGACAGAGAGGGAGACGTGTAGCCTGACATGCTCCTCTCCTCCACTTGGAGGCGCTAGGGAGTTACCCTCCTCTTCCTCTGAAACAGCTGCTTCATACCAGACTCCTCATCCCTTCATCTGTGTTTGTTTAATCTGCCGCCGTCATTTATTTCTCCTATTTATCTCTGCAGTGCCTCCCTGAGGTTACAAGCATCTCTTTTTTAATTTAACTGAAGTGAAACACACAGACAGTCTGCATGTGTGTGTACAGATACACATGATAATGAATGAGGGGCAGCAGCCACCACTGCTCTGCTGCAGTGCTGCACACTCAGGACTTATTGATTATGAGCTGGTGAGTCGACAGCTGAACAGATGCTGTGAGACACTGAGCTCAGGCAGGAAGACTTCAAAGAAACGTGTGTGTGAGTAAATGTGTGTTGACGTTTGTCCTCACCCGTCTTCTGTCTTCAGGTGTCCGAGCACGCTGAGCTGTCCTGGATCCTCGGCTGCCTGACCAGCATGCCCCGTCTGGGCCACCTACCACAGTGGAAGGTGAGAGACGGTCACACAGTGAAGTATCAGTCAGTCCTGTTAGAGCCCGGTGTGTAACAAAGACCTGAAATGTAACAATGTCCTGAACTGTTATAAAATAAATAAATAAAACCCGAAATGTAACAACGGAACCAAAATGTAACAAGTTGTTACATCCTGGACTGAGCATCTTGTTACATTATTGACCAGTTGTTCCATTTTGGGTTTTATTACTTTTTTTATTACATTTCAGTCTCAGTATTTTGTTACATTATTAACCCATTGTTACATTTATTTATTTATTTATTTTTAACAGGTCAGGTCATTGTTTCATACCGGGCTCTAACAAGCCTGTTGCAGGGGGAGCAAAGTCCTAATAACATCCGTAATGATTTCATATTGAGTACGATTTATTTCTCCTAAATTCTAATAACACGTATAATCTGTGCTCTATAATTTGTGCTGATGTAGACACAGCTGTGGTGCCAGTGTCTCTGAACATTCATCTGATAACTAATCAATCAGAGTAACAGTTCATTGATGCTTTAAAATCTCACACTGCAGTTCTACATTTTTATTTGTTAATGAACCAGTACATATGGTGGAGATAATCACCTTCATAAATATTATCAAATGTTGCAATAATCCTTATTAAGATTTTTAAATAAAGTCTGAATGTCTAAAAACACATGTAGTAATCTGTTAACAGCTGTAGCTCCTCTGTGAGGTTGTTCTACTAACGTGATAAATACAGTAAAACAGATGCAGTGATGTTAAATATCCTCAAAGGTAAAGTTATGATTGTTGCATGTGTTATAAAGTATTTATTACATGTTTACATCCAGATTATAATGGATACAGAGGAGGGCTTTAACTGCACTGGAAGGAAAACATTTAATTTCAGATGTTAGACGTGAAAAACAAGCGAATAATAAAATAAAACCTTGATCTCAGTGTGAACTACAACTTGTGTTTTTCTTGTTTTAAATGTTTCAACTACAAAGAACATCATGTAAGTTTAATAGTAGTTTAATTATCCCTCTGTGTTGATGTCTACTGGATGTAGGTCACAGCTTTTTACTGGAGCTACACTCACTGATGTAACAGTCGTGATAGATCGCAGATTAAAAAAATATTTTGTGACTAAATCCTCTTCTCCACCGTGTCCTGACAGACGTTATGTCCATGTCCTCACATCATCTGCATGGACATGAAACACACAGCGATCTGGAGATAAGGAGGATTTCTTGTCCTAATCTGAACTGATTTTAAAAACCTCCACGTCCGCCCTTCACTTCACTTTAATAGTTGATTTTAAGATCCTTCCTTCCTGCTCTCGCTCTGAGTTTCCTGTCGACCTGTTGTCCTGTTTTATCGTTTTCTTTCTCTTCCACCGTCCAGATTTTTCTAGTGGTATAATTAGAGTTGTTTCCTCGGACCACATGCAGTTTTAATACACGATGACAGAGAGCGCCGCTCGGTTCCTCTCTTCTCCGTCTCTGTTGCTACGTTCAAAACACCTTTTGTTTACCCAACACATGAGTGGATCTCAAACATGGTGGAAAGTTTCACGTGAAATCATCCATACCCCGTTTGTCTGAGAGTCGATGAGTCGTAAAAGTGAAAATGACTCTTTGTGGGGGAAAGAAAAAGTCGACCTGAGTCAGTGTTTCCCTCGGCTGCTTTTAGTTTTGCTTATTGGTGTTTTTTCTTCCCTCGCTCTTGACTCGTGTTCCTCCATCTTTTCCTCCAGATGAAGAGCAAATCAAAGAACGAAGGCAGCGTCGGCCTCTACACCTACCCCATCCTCCAGGCCGCTGACATCCTGCTCTACAAGTGAGAGTTCAGTCACACTGATGGTTTCTCTTCAGATGATTCATGTTTAGATTCATTATCACTGCACAGTTTCCTTACAATGATACAATGAATGACAATGAAGATAAAAGTAGAATTAGAGTGAAATGCTCAGCGTGAATAAAACACATTTCAAAAGTAGTATAGAATAGAATACAACAGAACAGAATAGAACAGAACAGAATAGAATAGAACAAAATAGAATACAATGGAATAGAATAGAACAGAATACAATACAATAGAACAGAATAGAACGGAACAGAATAGAATACAATAGAACAGAACAGAACAAAATAGAATAGAATAGAACAAAATAGAATACAATGGAATAGAATAGAATACAACAGAACATAATAGAATACAGCAGAACAGAATAGAATACAACAGAATAGAATAGATTACAATACAATAGAACAGAATAGAATAG
>OOFC01025356.1:1367-26398 GCA_900323345.1 Pseudochromis fuscus | reverse complement strand
AGATGTAGCCCCCTAGTGGAAACAAGTGAGAGTGCAGCGGAGTTAAGTGATTAGAGCTCAGCTATAAAGTGAGGAGATCCTAATATAAAGCTAAAGATCAGAACTGAAGCTGATTCTCACCTGGTTTGGCAGATTTACACAGGTCTCTGATGACACTAACAGGGACGTGACCAAAACCCATTGCTCCAATGATCATTACCACATCAAATGCATCTGCTCCAAGAGGTGAAGAAGAGAGAAGTGAAAGAAGTATCTCCTTTTTTCTGTTTTTCTTTCTTATTTGTTCATTTATTTATTTTTACAAAAATGCCTCATAGTAAAAACAGTGACTGAAATGCAATTAAAACATGAATGTAATAAATCAGCAGCAACAAAACAAAGACATAAACACTGAATAAAACTGCCTTGCCTGAAGATCACAAAGATTATTGACCTGGGTGAAATAATAAAGATGTAATTACCCCACTGAACAGGGAGCGGCTCCTCTCCCAGCATGGACAGCTTCAGGTCCTGGTACAACCCGCTCTCTTTGGCCAACTTTAACATGGCCTCACTTCCATCAATTCCCACAAAATGTCTAAATCCATGTTCCTTCATCTGAGACACAGACACACATTGTTTTTAACCTGATAGTAATACAGTCAGTGCTGGTTGTTATCTAAACTGTTGTCAAATATCAACCATGCATTACTTCAGAGAGAAATGTGCAGTTACTGAGGGCAGGAATTTGTTCTCTAACTTTCTTACATGTTTTGCCACCAGTCCTGTACCACAGGCTACATCCAACACAACAGCTGCTTCACGATCACCACTGAAATGGGACACGATGGTGTTTGTTGCCAGACTTGGTCCACGGTACTCAAAAGCAACCACAACCTATTAAACCAAGTGTTACAAGTAGGAAAAAGGCAAACATGAACTTATTTATTACCCAGAAAGCACACAACCTCACTAAGGCATAATCCCAGAGAATCTCTATTGCTTTTAATGGGGAAATGTTTTAATGAGTTACTTCTGCTATGTCACCACCACCATGGAGGTCTGTGCTCTTTGAGTTTTTTGAAGTTATGTACTCAATTCATTTAGTTGTTCCAAAGCATCCAGGAATGTATAGTTTTCTACAGTTAAACAAATACAAACTATAAGATTCATGTATAGTGTTCCTTCTGTAGGACATGTCTACATGGTTTCTATTACTAACATAGAAAATAAATATTCTGATAGTATCACCCATCCTCACTTAACTTACCTCCTCATAGGTCTCTGCCCAGGAGTTGTAAAACTCAACCTTTTCTCTTGCTGTGGTGTTTTTATGAGCTGATGAGAAAACCGCCTTCAGATGTTCATCTGATGCCATCATGGCAGTTGATATGATATACAAATCTGTTCAAAAGAGCCAAAGACAATATATGTAAACATTAATGGTATAGATCTGTCATTATAGACCATAAACATGCATTAAATTGTGATTTGGGCTCACAGTGGTTTATTGTATGATGTCATGTGTGGCAAATCAGAATTCAAATATCAATTCTTACAAAACAACAGGTAATTCTCAGTTCACTGTTAATGCTTTATAAACTATTATGGAGTTGCAACCACACAGTTAGACTGTCTATGGTTGCAAGTAATGATTATTTTACTCTCATAGCTGCTACCATTAATTTAAAAAAATGAATAAAAAATCAGCCAACTCTCACAGTTAAAGTGACTGACTGAAATTACTGATTGATTAGAGTAGTAGATTCACCTAATGTGGAAAAATGGAAATATGTGCTAATTACTGCATTGAAGATACTTTATGAGTTTTAGTGTCTAATGCTGCTATTAGTAAATAGGGCTGCAGCTATACTTACACAAGAGATGAAGACAAGGACAGTGAGTTACCAGCTGCAGGTTTCCTCTTCTGTAGGTCACAGTGCAATGTCTTCTAGTGATGAGTCAGTTGTGAACCTTTAAAGTGAACAACAGGAGCCAGCTCCCTTCATTGGGAACCAATCAGTTTTTTCTCCTCCTTTTTACAGATGATTGTGATTGGTCAAGATTACAGATGATTGTGATTGGTCAAGATGTGTGGCGGCGCCCGTGCATCCACACTGTAAATGAATCACTCACTGACTGACTGAGAGTAAGAGAGAGACTCTGAGCACCCTTTCAGTACGATCAGCATTCAGTTCATTCACTGAACGAGAGCTCCGAGTCTCTCTCTTCCTCTCAGCATCACCTTCCTCAGGCACCACTGGGCCCGCATCATTATCTGGCCAAAGACCTTCCTCTTCTGGAAAAAATCTTCCTGCCATCAAAACCAAACAATCATGTCTCACACAATATAGTTTTGCCACACCTGCCATGACCCCATTAAGACAGGCGGCAACTGATGAAAAACTTGCTAAAATGTTCGCCACTGACTTTCAGCCATTTACAATTGTAGAAGAAAAGAAGGTGGGTAATATCCCAGAAAATATATGTATGGGAGGGGAGAAGCATCTTTGAAAAAAGTGCATGTCCAGTGCATCAGCTATGTGCCTTACAACAGACTGCTGTATGTCAAGAGTGATTCATAAACATATATACATATTTTTCTTCATTTTTGTATTGTTCAAATGTTCTTGTGTGGAATATTTTACTGTAAAGTTGTTTTGCATTGAAGTTATCCATAGGCTGCATAGTTTTTATTGAGCCACAAAGTTTTTTAGGTGAAGGAAAATTCAAAATAGTGATGTCACTGTCAAAGCATGGGGATGTGGCACCACATTATTTCATATTTACAATGAAAATACAAGCCAAATGAAATTATAATCAATATTTAAGAATAATTCCCAACAACAGAGCATATATTAGTGGGATGTGTATGTTTGAATTATTCTGATCCAAAATCTTAATTTATAACTGCAACCAGTGATTTGATAAAACCGAGTTACCCCTGGTTGACCTCTAAATAAATCAATAAATATAACAAGGAGCAAGTCTTTTGAACGGCTCTTTGAAAGGAATAGCTCCTCAAGATCCGACTCCCTTCAAACAGCCATAATTTCCATCTCTAATGTGTGGTGGGTTTTTTTTCATATACAGTCTATTCTGCTTCTTCTTCTTCGGGGTTTATCGGCAGTTGTCGGGTGTGTTTTCGGTACCTTACTGCCACACTGAATTCATGGAGTTATGGGCCCTCATTCGAGACTGTCAGGGAAAAGAAGCGTTCAAGACACCTTATGATAGAATGAGATCACGGGGTTAGTTATATACAGACTATATACACCTTTCAACTTATACATACAAAATGCAGGGTAGTACAAAAAGAGCCAGACGAATAATTTCTGGCTCACATGGTCGACTCAGTCTCTGCTGCTGCATTCACACTGTATGCGCTCACCACACTCTTCGCCTTAAATGATCGTTAAAACCAATATTTCCGACAACACGTGAAGGAAGCATTCGAACGGCTGGATTCTTGCACATGCGCAGTCGCGTCATCCGGGGCTGCTGTTCATGTTCCCACCTGTAGAGAGTTTGGGAGTCAAAACAAAAATCGGATTTTTTAAACAGCAAGCTAAGCAGCTAGGAAACGCAGCAGCTGATAGCGTTAACAAAGTTGTTTCCACGTGTTATTTCAAACAGCTTTGATATCTACAAACCGTATAATTCGATACATTTCAACATGGAAGTCTCTCAAAAGTTTCGCCATTTTCACAACTTGTTTTGGTCCGTTTTC
Source organism: Pseudochromis fuscus (assembly GCA_900323345.1). Lineage (NCBI taxonomy): Eukaryota > Metazoa > Chordata > Actinopteri > Pseudochromidae > Pseudochromis > Pseudochromis fuscus. The sequence goes on along the minus strand of OOFC01025356.1, from coordinate 22,689 downwards.
GTGGCATAGCATAAAGCTAACGCTGTTCGGGACCATAGGTTAGCTTAGCATTGCTCTCCCCAACACAAAAGCCCAGCCTCTTCAGCCCCTTTGGACGACAGATGTTTGTATCTTTACTCCCTGGTAATTGGCATCATTTACATTGTAAATACGTATTGTATTTAACAAAGTAGTAGTAGTAGGAGTAACATATATAATTTTCTGTAAAACCGCTCCAGAAGTTTAAAATGTATCGCTCGGCAGCACAGAACTAGGATCCAGTAGTACTGGAAATTGTAAATTACATTTATGTGAAACATCTAAGTAACCAGCTATGTCCGTCTTATCGCTTGTAAAATGGTATAGTTTGCCCTTAAAGCAGTGTTGTTCCTCTCCACAGGTTGTTTTTAACAGAAACGCTCTGAAAATGTCCATCCTGGGATTAAAGAAGAAACAGCCAAAGACTTTCAAAGTCAAAGTTATCACTATGGATGCTGAAATGGAGTTCAGCTGTGAGGTATGGATTTATTTGGGAAACTACTGAGCCTTAAAGGACGTTTTATTGGTTTCTGTATGGATGACTGTATAATTTCCAGTTCGGTGTGTAATCGCTTGCGTGTGAATTCACGAAATCATAAATCTCAGCTTCACGAGTAGGCACAGTGAGAAAAGGCCAGACACGTCCTTGCAATAATATTTGCTTTGTATAAGAATTGTGATGTGCAGACAGGGTTGAGAAATCTGGTTTCAATCTTTAATACATAACTCTTGAAACATGTCATGCAACCTCCTTGACAAAGTATTAGTCAGGGTGTCTGTCAGGAAATTGTTTAGCAAACGTCATCAGCTGCACATATCCTCACAGGACGTCTCATCTTGTGATCCCTTAGGTTTAAAAAAAAAAGAAAAAAAAAGTGACAATTGGATCAATAACTTCTTTTGATAGATTGAGTTTTCTGCATGAAGGTGCATGTATGCTCTCATGTGAATATTAATATTTACCACACACCAAAAAACCTTGTCTGATAATCACACCAAGATTTTACTATAATGTTTACATGTTGTTCTACTTCATACAGAAAGAAAATAGGTACAGAACAACAGTTGCAAGTAAACACATTGCCTCTCGGCATCTTTACATCTTAACTTATCTCTTTGTCATTCACTGTTTGTTTCAGGTGAAGTGGAAAGGTAAAGACCTATTTGACCTGGTGTGTCGCACTGTTGGTTTAAGGGAGCCCTGGTTTTTTGGACTCAGATACACAGTGAAGGACACCTACGCCTGGTTGAAACCAGAGAAACGGGTGAGTGATGGAGGGAACCTGTGGAGGACAAACTGGATAGATGGGAAGGAAACAAACAGAACACAAGTGACTTTTGTTAAGCACTTTTGCTTAATAAATTAATTAAACAATTGATTGACTATTGAAGTTGATGATACATTTTAGTAGATCAATGTTTATCATGATGGACACTGATCATGAGTCATGACACGATGCTGTAATGAGAGTCTGGTCTAATAAACCTATTATTGTGCTCTTTTCCTTTACTTTTCCTCTGTTGTGTGTTTGGTCACCAAGGTCTTGGACCAAGAGGTTCCCAAGGACTCACCGATAACATTTCATTTTCTTGCTAAATTCTTTCCGGAAAAAGTAGAAGAGGAACTGGTCCAGGAAATTACGCAGCACCTCTTCTTCTTACAGGTATTTAGTTGATAACATTTCTTCTGCCAACTACTCTTCAAGAGGCTTTGATGGGATCTTATACTTAACATGTTGGGGAAAATCATCTTTATATTTGGAAAAACTTTAAAGGTGTACAGTGCACGTTCTCACGTGTCGTCAAACTCTTGTTTAGGTGAAAAAACAGATATTAGATGAAGAGATATTCTGTTCCCCAGAAGCCTCTGTTCTGTTGGCGTCATATGCTGTCCAAGCCAAGGTAAGAAAACTATGCAGGGTAAATTTTTGTTGTATCTACATCTTGACCTTCCTCTTAAATCATTTTATTCGTTATAGTCCACTTAAAATTTACTGGTAATGCTTTATGTAAGTACAAGAAGCTAATTTAATTAGCTTGACGCAGGAAGTTTTGAATATGGACACAAACAGCACAATCCTGAGACCAGCCAACACAGAAATACAATTTTTTTATGATTTATGTACAGATTTTTGCCATCAATTGAAGATGCAGGGCAACTTATCGAAAACAAAGATCTTTATGATGTATATGTAAAGCATATAATAACAATAATCTGTTTTTATGCTTCCCCTCAACTTCAATAACAGTATGGAGACTATGACCCAAACTTTCACAAGCCGGGCTTCTTGGCACAAGATGAGCTTTTGCCAAAAAGAGTAAGTATTCAGTGCTATGTGCATAGTTGACTTTGTATGACAACAGGTTGTTCACTTGCAGTATTTTTTGGTTTGTAGTACTTTCTTCTTATTGGAGTTGGCTATTTTCTGTGCATTCAGTATATTTAAGTTTTCCTGTGATCTTGTGTCTGTATCCCAGGTTCTGATGCAATACCAAATGACAGCTGACATGTGGGAGGAGAAGATCACAGCTTGGTACGCTGAGCACAGAGGTATCGCCAGGTATGACCTGCCCAGCATGGCTGCTGAATCCCAGCGTGTGAAGATAAATTAACAACTTACCACACGGTGTACTCCCAGATTTTTGTAGTTGAAGTGTGATAAATGTTTGATCTTTTTTTATCCCTATTTTTACTTTGTGCATTCAGGGATGAAGCTGAGATGGAGTACCTAAAAATTGCTCAAGACCTTGAGATGTATGGAGTCAGTTATTTTGCCATTACTGTAAGTGCAAATTACTGTGACTTAATGTTCTGTTAAAGTAGATTTTGTGTAGTGTTATAACAATAATGTTACAGGTTGCATTTGTCATGTGTTTTACATTCCTGTATTCCAATCACATTGACAGCAAAATAAGAGGGACACAGACCTGCTACTGGGAGTGGATGCTCAAGGTCTTCATATCTACAGCCCCAACAGCAAACTCAACCCCAACAAGTCCTTTCCTTGGAGCGGCATCCGTAACATCTCTTACAGTGAAAAGGAGGTAAATGCAATCAGCCAGCTGTCTTACTGTGTTTGATAGAAGAAGCTGCTTAACACCTTGTCTACACAGAAAGTATCTTGGCTGCACTTTTTAGTTGTTCGGCCCCCATGCAACTGGCAGAACAATAGGCTTCTGTGTTAATCTGTGTAGACACACAGATGGTGCTCTCTCTGCTGCTGCTGGTAAATGCTGCTAAATGTGCTGCTCACACATCAGTAACTCTGTGTAGCTGTAATGTAACTGACTAACCCCCCCCCCACACAGTCTCTTATGATATTGTTAAGAAAACATCCTTGAATTTATTTATTTTTTTAAAGCGCAGAAGACATTTTTTTCCTTATCTCTTTTTTGCTGCATGAATTGAGACACTCCTGCTGTTTCTTAAGGCCTTTTTGTGGTTGTTGTGTCTCCATGTTTGCATAGGTCAGATCCATGCAGGCCGAATGTAAACTGAACACTCCATTTTTGCTCTATATCCATGATTTGTGTATACATGATTTGCTCTATATCCATGATTTGTGAATACACAGCATTGTACAATGCTGTGTATTCTTGTTTAGTGGTTGCACAAAGTATTTTGTAGTTATTTACGCTGTAGAATGACGGGATACATAAAAGTCTGATATTTTATTTTGTGAGGACAGACATGACAGTCATGCATCGGAAGCATGCTGTTTATGACACCTGTCGTCTTTTAGTGTGACATTTTCACTTGCAATGATTTCTGTCGTGTAGGTGTCAAACTGTGTTTTCTTTCCTGTGCTGAATGTTTTAACTTTCCATTGTCACAGTTCACAATCAAACCTCTGGACAAGAAGAAAGATGTTTTCAAGTTCTACTCATCTCAGCTGCGTGTCAACAAGCTGGTAGGTTTTCCTCATTGTCTTTGTAAATGTTCAACTCTTACTTTATATAGCTCTCATATAATTTGTAAGATATGACTGAAATTTTATTACCTGTCTTTAGATCTTGCAATTGTGCATTGGAAATCATGATCTATTCATGAGGAGGAGGAAGGTGGACTCGATTGAAGTGCAGCAGATGAAGGCTCAAGCTAAAGAAGAGAAGGCCCGCAAGAAAGTCAGTACTCTTTCAACTCCACTGGAGCAAAAGGAATTTTTGGTAATTGTCTTAACCTAAACTGGGTTTCTTGGCCTCCCACCAAGATGGAGCGTCAGATCCTGGCTCGGGAAAAACAGATGAGGGAGGAAGCGGAACGAGCAAAAGAGGAGATGGAGCGAAGACTTTTCCAGCTGCAGGATGAGGCACGACTGGCCAATGAGGCGCTGGTGAGAGCTTCATCCTTTGGCCAACATGGTTTACATTGCTGCTGTATGACCATCTATCTGACACTGCTTTGTGAAAATGTTTTTTTAAACATTGCGTTTTGTCCAGCTGCGATCTGAGGAGACGGCAGACCTCCTGGCAGAGAAGGCGCAGATTGCTGAGGAGGAAGCTAAGCTGCTGGCCCACAAGGCTGCAGAAGCTGAGCAGGAGAGGCAGAGGTTAGAGGTCACAGCCATGAAGACCAAGGAGGAGAAAAGGCTGATGGAGCAGAAGATGAGGGAGGCGGAGCAGCTGGCTGTGAAACTGGTGGAGCAGTCAGAGCGGAGGTCTGGAAACATCAGAGCGAGTGTTACCTGAAGAATTTGACAGTTAAACTCATAGTGGTTTTTTGTATGCATATCATGTTTCTCTTGCTGAGATGCAGCTGCAAAAAACTTTCGACAACTTTTTGGGTCTATGTAGTAATACTTACTAAAACCTTTAATAGGACAAATGTGTAGAATTGTTTCTGTTTAAATGCATGTCTTTTGAAATGAACACTGAACACCTCAGAAATATATCTAATAGACCAACTTGGTTGCTCCCAGGTGACTCTGTCGCTAGCTTTAGCATGAGCCTGTGTTGTCTGGGTCACATAAGACACCCTGAAAGTCTTTTGCTGTGTCCTCAGAAGTAGAAACCTGGTTGCTGCAACATGATATAGAAACCATTTAAAATCTTGTATCCAGACATGGTTTAACTGAGGCTGACATTCATAAGGACAGATCTGTGCAGCTTTGATCATTTTATTGATTCCAACAACATTTTATATTTCATCATGTTCAGTGGAGTCCTCAAACTATTTAGCTTTTTCCACACTGTGTGCCTTACATTTAATTTGAAATGGATAAAACTGACTTTTTTCATCAATCTACACTCAGTATCCCGTAATGACAAAGTGGAAAATACGCTTAAAAATCTCTCTTTAACCAAAATATTCAGCTCACTTGCTGTGAAACACTAAATTGTGGTCAGGTGCATCCTGTTTGCTGTAATTATCCTTCAGATGTGTGTAGCTCTTGATTGGGGTTCAGCTGTGACAAACTGCATTGATTGGACATAGTTTACATCTGTGCATCTGTCCATAATTCCCATTGCTTGTTACGTCAAAAACATACCGTCCACTTCTTCACTGTTTTTCCCCTTTGCAGTTGAAGGATAAAAAAGGCCTCCAGTAAAAATATCATTGCTCAGCTCATTTCTCTGCTTCAGTGTGATGTGTGTTCAGTAAAAAGGCTTTAATAGTTAAACTCTCCTCTGTATTCTTAACAAGTGAAGAACATGTAATCTGTCTACAGTACCCCCTAAGTATTTAGTGTTTATTAATAATAACATCGTTACTCTCCGTGATCTAACCACATCTCTGGTTCCAGGTTGAAGGAAGCCGATCACCTGAAACAGGACCTGACCGAGGCAAAGGACGCCGAGCGCAGAGCCAAACAGAAGCTGTTGGAGATAACTAAAACAACATACCCTGTACTGTGATGATGATACTGCTGCTTCTGTGCCCTTTATGACACCTCTGTTATTGTTCTGTGGATGACTGCAGTTTATTTTGTTTAGAAGTTTATTATTGAGTATCTCTCTGAGATATAAATCCAGGTTATTACAGTGCAGTCGTTTTAATAACTGAGGCCATTGATTAAGTGCTGTGCTTTAACAGTAATTTATGAGCTTAGATACTGCTGCAGCATGAATCACCAGTTTGTGATGTTCAGTGCTTTTCAGGAGTTATTTTTGGCGAGGATTATTGTTCATGTCTCACAACTTGGCTCGTTTATTTCTTTAAATAACCGAGTTCATATGTCTCCCAGAAAATATTTAATGGGCCACAAAGAGGTGGGAATGTCCTCCCAAGTGGGTTTTATGAGAGTTGCAGAAGAATATTGATTATTAGTTAGGCAACAAGACAACAATTGTAGCACATTAGTGTCTTGTCTTTTCTCTCTTTTTCTGAAAAGTAATGACAAATCATGTTTTGTTTTTGTCGCAGTCGCATTTATAAGAAATGAACCATTGTGGCTGTGGATAATTGTTTATTCAGAGAGCTGCAACAAAATACAGAAAAGCATCAATTAATTTAAGGTGGAGATATTTGGATACAATGAGGTTACTCCCATTCATATGTTGAGACTTCATAGTAGTGACATTACTAAAACCAGTAGATAATATGTTTTAAGTAAAGCTTCATCTGTGTTATTGGTTTTCTGTTGTGTGTCAACATCATAGTTTGGCAGAATAATCCACCTTCATGAATATATATTTTTGACATCCGCTCACTTGTCTTGCAGCTCATAGCAGCCTACTCCACTCCCCCTGCTCCTCCTGAAGCAGCCGACTTTGGCTACGAATCAGCTGCTTCTCGTCTCGACTTCAAGGACTCTGACATGAAAAGGCTCTCGATGGAGATTGAGAGGGAGAGGTGAGCCGCAGTTTAAGTCCGCCGCAACAACAGCGTAGAAAGACCCTCTGCTTCTGTTTGTGGATGATACGTTGTGGTGCATTATCGCAGGCTGGAGTACATGGAGAAGAGTAAACACTTGCAGGACCAGCTGAAGGAGCTGAAGTCAGAAATAGAGTCTCTGAAGCTGGAGGAGCAGCAGCAACAGGCCAGTCTCTACAGCCTCCACAGTGAGGCCAGGGGATATGTCCCGGAGCCTGTCTACATACCTCACAGCAACGTACGTAGCACCACTTCCTAAAATTATTAGTTTTACTGATGATCTGTTACCTGGCATTATGGTTAATAAAATAAATAAACCAATGATGTCAAACTGAAATGTTTCATCATAAGATCTCATGCATGCCACCATCTGAGTCATTGACTGCACTGCAACACTGGACATTTTATTCCTGTTATTCAAAGCATGGAAATCTATTAACGAAATATTCTTCCAATATGAAATTAAGAGAAATAAGAAGTTAAAAAATCTATGATCAGATACATTTTGTGATGATGTGCAGAGTACTGTGTCATGAAGGTTTTTTTTCCTATATATATATATATATACCGTATTTTCCGGACTATTGAGTGCACCTGTCTTTCAGCCGCTATTGAATTTATTCGACCAGTTTCATGTGGTCCACTCTGACCGGGTCTGATGTGACGACACTAAATGTATCGGCGGCACGGAGCTTGCTAGCTTGTAAAAAGCCAATGAGCTTCGTGCCGCCGATACATGAGAAACACCAGTGTTTAAGTTCAAAGTGTCGGAAAAAAGTAGCAGCTTATAGTCCGGAAAATACGGTATATACACGAAGTTTCTTCCTGGTTTAACATACAGATATTTGCTTTGTGTTTATAGCCTTTGAAAACACAACATGAGCCTAATTCAAGTTGCATAAACCATTTTCTGTAACACACACAGAATGTATCGAATGCCAAGTACAAGCATTTCTGAGTGGTTCAACATGTTTTGAAAAACACAGTGTACAGCATGTGCAGTGCAAACTTGTATTGACTATTCTATAGGACTGTGAGAAGTGAGCACAAACATTAAAGATTAAAGGATTTCTGAAGTAGAAAAACATTTATTAAACAATACATTTCCGTTGTACACTTTGCTTCTAAACTCTGCATTAGTGCACGTTTCAAACTGCTCATATCGTCTTGTTTTACAGCGAAACTCTGCGTACATGTCTCAGATGGCCTTCTTTGAAGAAGTCTGATCCTTGTCCTGCAACATGAGGAAGGAACGCCACCAGCTGCTGTGACTCAGTGCTTTCTCGTCGTGTTTGGCTTATTATTTTTATCCGACTGAAACTAACAACTCTCAGACAGACGGACACAAACATACACTATGACTGTGCCTTTTGGACAGACTGTAAATCTAAACCAACATTAGTGTGGCCGCCTGTGCAGACTGCTGTGCTGGGTTGTACCACCTTCTACACTACAGCACCTTCCATGATACTTCAATATATAAACACGCAGTATGGGTGACATATTCAGGGTATGATGCTGAAGGTGGACGTATGAACACTGAAATCTGTTTGATGTTCTTTTTGGTGGTTTTTAGGGCGACTTAGTTACGAGGTGGCCAGATACAGGAATACGTTTGCCTGTAATGATTAGTTACATTAATGCCTTAAAACATTTTAACATGCGGGTTGAGGTAAAATTGGTCACAGAAGTTCCTGCATCAGATGTATTTATATCTTTTTTGTAAATATGGAAGTTTTTGGCCATTTTCTTTCAGACTAGCAAAATGTTTCTCAAGTTTGACTTGGGAAAAAAAATACAAGCACACACAAACACTCAAATTTCAAGTTTTTTCAAGCTGTCTTTGAATGTAGGTGAGAACACTAAAGATAACTCGTGATGATGGTGAAAATACACATTGTGATATAGCTTAAAAATTCCTTAAGAGAAAAAACGGTCTGATAAAATGTCCACATTTGAAAAGCACGTGTGTGCAGAGAGAATTCAGTGTTTGAACTTTGGTCTTTCATTTGTATCTGTTTCTTTCACTTGATGAACTGCCTTTGCTGATAAGAGCAATCAGGTGCCTTTATTGTTTGTAGTGCCTCATCATAGTAGAGTGTAGTAAACAGTTACAAGCTTCAGCTCTGCCATTTCAAGTTTTTATATTTTGTACTCTGGACTGCTGATGTGCCTTGAACTTTATTTTTTTGCTCTTCTGATTTACGATGCTGAGGTTTTGTTTGGTTTCTTCATGCTCATGTGTCTTAGCGTTAGGGTTACTTTAACTTTGGGCTTTGATACCTGCCCTTAGTCAATTCACAGAGTAGCAGATTGATGGCTTTCTTCTTTTTCCCCTCAGCTCATGCACTTCTCAGGGTTAGTTAGAGACAATCACTGCAGGTAGATTATCATTAGTTTTCCCCTAAGACTAGAGTATCATATCTGATAGTGTTCAGCCTGGATACATCTAATAGAAATTCAAATGTTAAAGAGTTTTACCTGCATGTCAGAACGAGAGTGAATTTTTACTGTTACATCTTTAAAAAGGGAGAGGCTGGATGTTTTTTGGACACAGCCTATTAGACTGATTAATATGGACTGAACAGTGATGGATGATGGGTTCAGTGTGGATGTTATCAATAAGTAACTCTAACCTTGGTCCTGTGTAAATTGTATTGTGTCAAATGAAATGTTCTTAAATGCTTCAGTTTGCTTTTTTAAAAAAACTTTATTTATTTGTGCTATAAATTGTCAAATAACATCACATCTTCATGAGGTTGTGGACTGTGACGGGACTTTTTGTAATTTAGTGTGTTGTTTTCTGTAATGAGATTTTTCTTCCAAATTCAAGTCCAGTGTTAAAAAGAATTTGAAAACTTTAGACGGTTGTGTTCACTTTGAAGTGATGAATAGATTGCAGTATCACAACAAATTTTGTCAATGGTTTGTAACCTCTGGTTGTGTATATCATTTCATTACAGCAGCAATTATACAACAAAGGGTCTGTTTTGGTTGATGTTTGTGCAGACATTAGGACGTGTCACAGACAGTGATTGTCTGTATATATATTTTCTTTTTATTCTTGCTTCCAAAAGTGTCAGTGAAGTGCCTCCATTAAGACAACACAGTCCTCTAAATATGTATTTTAATAACAGCATTTTTAGAAATGTGCTACTTGCATTTAAATATGCATTAAAATACAGTAATCTACAGAGTCTGATGTCTGATTGGCTGATGGTGGCTGTGATTTGATATAATGAAAAGTCCTGCTCATCTTTATTTATTTGTATGAAAATATTTAGAGTTATTCAGGTGTGTTACAAGGCTAAATGTATTACTTTCAGGGAGATAACAGCTTTATATTGTTGTCTCTCAGAGTGTGACGGGTTTTCTATTCAATCCAGTTCCTTGCACAATGTTGCTGTTTGTATCTTCTCAGATTAATTTTTCTGTTTCGTGATATATTAATTAAAATGTAAAGGAAAGCTGTAACACTATTTAAGCATTAGAGCTGCCAACCTGAAGGAAACAGTGGGGGATACTGCAGGATAACTTCTACAAACACATAACTTTGGTAAACTGCAAAGCATGCTTGTCTTTTAAAATACAGTATATACATTTAAAAACAGACGAGAAAGCATTTTTATGCTTTTTAAAATAATTTGGTTTGTTTGGTTTGAAGCACACATTATACTTTAAAAGTTACCACTGTAACAAATTTGTTTTTCATGTCAAAGTAAAACATTAATTTAGCGGTAAAAAGGTGAAAAACATCTCTGTGCATCCACAAGATCAGTATCAGTGCATCAGTATTTGTTACTTGCTCCACATCTATTTTTGTCTTTCACACTTGGGTAAATGCTCCCTGCAGATGCCGCTCAGCAACATGTGCCTGAACCTCTCCGCCGTCACACTCCTCTGGCCTCGAAAACCTCGAGAGCAAAGGTATCATATATTCATCATATTTTACTTTCTGCTCGGTGGAGATGATCCCTTATCTCACATAAAACACAATATAAAGTGCTTGTCTGATTTACTGCGGATGACATCTTTCACACGGCAGGGAAATACCTCCCTCCAGTGATTTAGGTTTAGTATTGCATCTTGGTTTGCAGGTGTGCACAGACTTGGAAATACCTCAGTGAGAAGCTGTGGGATTGAAGGGAAAAAAAACTGCACAGTGGAGATTTAAGTTTTTCCAAAACTTTTCTTAACTGTTGCTACATATGAAACTATCTGAATATGAAGATAAATAAACTTGCTAAAAGGCAACAAAAAAACTGTTCCTCTGTCAAGACCAAACCACCCAGTCCACAAAATCCACTTTATCCATCTTCATTTGCATCAGAGTTCATAAAGTGGAAGTCAGTTATGGTGACTGTGGTGATTTGTGCTCGCTCTGTTTGAGGCTGGATTTGTGTAAAATTAAGTCAGTCACACTCATGAAAGCTGAGTGATGGTCATTTAAATTTGTTAGACAGACTTTGAGTTTTTATGACTGGTCTTCATATCTCTCCAATGGAGGCTGTCGTTCACTGTTATATCACATATATGTAAGAAGTGTTTATTTGTTGTGTCTTTAAAGTCATTTGTTATGTGGTGGTGTTAATTTTTAACCTAGAAAAATGTATACTCTGACAGCAAGAAGGTTTTGGGTTTGAATCTCAGCCTTACTGTGTGGAGTGTATGTTCTCCTTGTGCATGGTGGGTTTACTCCAGTCACTCTGGTTTCCTCCCACAGTCCAAACACATGCTTGTTAGGTGAACTGATCAGTATAAATTGACAATAGGTGTGAGTGTGAGTGTGGATGGTCGTCTGTCTTTGTGTGTTAGCCTGACAACTTGTTCAGGGCGTACCCCGCCTTTCACCCATTTCTAACTGGGATAGGCACCAGCTCCCCAAGACCCAATTAAATAAGTAGGTATAGACCAGGGGTGTCAAACTCATGCCATGGAGGGCCAAGACCCTGCAGGTTTTATTTCCAGCCACCTCCTAAAGCAGGTGATCTTGATAATCAGTGCCTCCTTCAATTTGTGGGAAGCACCTAATCAGTGAGATCAGCTGCTGGAGAGCCGGTTGGAAAGAAAACCTGCAGGGTCTTGGCCCTCCATGGCACGAGTTTGACACCTGTGGTATAGACAATGGAAGGATGGATGGAAAACAAATCATCGTTTGTCTCATCCTGAACAGTCTTTGAGTCCAAACTGAGCATTTTTCTGAGCACTAGAGGGTGCAAGACAAGAGAGGTGAATTTTCTCCAGAAACTGCAAAGCTCATAAACAAATCCCTGTGCATCAACAGAGGGCCGTTTCTGTATTTATCATAGTTTCATATCAAAGAGTCTGAGATAAGCAGTGAGGCAGTGTAAAGAAAAAGGTATTCTTGTGCATTTAATTTCATCAGATAACTGTTAGTCACTAAAAGGCCTTGAATTTATAAGTGTGTTTGTGCATAAACACAAAGTGTGCACAGCTGTGACTGCATGAAGCTGTGTCTCATATGAAATGTGTAGCATCATAATAAATACTATTTGATGGTACTGTTTTGGTTTTAAAAAATAATTGAACATCTCAAGAAACACTCTTTTAAAAACTATTTTCCACTTCAAAGAGTGAACGATCTTTTTTGTGATGTTTATTTTTATTTAATAGATAAAATGTTGGAATCATTTTAAAGTTATTTCCAAAACTTGATCTTATTCGTGATGATTAATCTGAAATTTACTTGTCGGTCATTGGTTGATTGTTGTTTGTTTTTACAGCAAAAATTTGAAAAAAAGTGTCTCAGTTTCAAATATCATTCATTCAACACTAAAAAGTCCAAAAAATACCCTGGATTTCCTGCAAAATTAAAGCCACAAACTGTATTAAATTATAGAAAATTATTGGATTTTGGGTTTTTTTGGCACCTGATCAGCTAGAAAATTACTTTTTAATTTTCAAAAAAAATTTTTTTTACTATGTGCAAAAAATGCTTTACTTACAACCACCAACCACAAATCTCATGGAAGACAATGTTGCCCTTTTGAAGTGTAATGTAGATTTAAATAATATGAAATGGAAATGCTCAGGTAAAGTATCTTAACATACAGTGCTTTGTTACTTCCTATTGTTCCTCAGCACAGTGTGTGTGTGTGTGTGTGTGTCACAGTGTGTTCCTTCCTCTCCTTGATTTGCACAGTGTATCTAATCAGTGTCATTCTGTTTGTCTCATTTTCTGGAGCCCATAAAAAACCTCTCTTCTCTTCTTATCCTTTCTTCTGTGCTTTCAGAAATCTTCAGGGAGGCTAAACCTCTGTTTGTTTTGCATTTACTGACTCAGAGGATGATATTCTCTCTGTAAGATTAACAAAACAATGTTCGGGTTCCTCTCCGTGGATTTAGCTCAGCTGTGCATTACACTTACAATGTAAATACACTTGACTGAGGTAATCGGCATGTAACTCAGGCTGCACTAGTTATTTTCACAACAGCCCTTCACACAGGTGTAACACCCTCCTGTGGTCCACTGTGTGAGGAGCTGGTGAATTGTTAATGAGTGTTTGCTGCATTCTTCTTCAACAATACGGAGATATGCAAATATCAGCCTCCCTTGTTTCCCTCCTTTCACTCACTGGGTTTAATATGGATCCTTTATTGTACTTACATGTGAAAAACAGCAGCGTAACAATGGAAAAATATCCCAGTACATGTGGGCTGCATTCAAAACCTTTTTGAAGTTAAGTTAAGTTAGTGCTATGTTCAAATTTCATTCTGCGTTTAGAGGATTTAAATGTCTTTATAATGGCTGACCACAGACTGTATATACAATAGCTAATGTCACTACCGTATTTTCCAGACTATTGAGTGCACCTGTCTATAAGACGCTATTGAATCTATTCGAACAGTTTCATGTGGTCCACTCTGACCAGGTCTGATGTGACAACGCTAAATGTATCGGTGGCACGGAGCTTGCTAGCTTGTAAAAAGCCAACGAGCTTCGTGCCGCCAATACATGAGAAACACCGGTGTTTCAGTTCAAAGCGTCGGACAAAAGTAACAGCTTATAGTCTGGAAAATACGTTAATTGGTTTTTGGAGCCATTTGATCATTGACATGTTAGTTTTTGAGCCAGAAGTGACCATATTTGGATATGAAGGGCGGAGAGTGGAGGCAGGTTTAACCCTTGAACCAGAGGACGACTGCTGATCGCTCCTAAATCTACTTAATTATAGTTTTTGTTTCAGTGTGATCACCAGATGACTAATACAGAGATTTTATTACTGACTTGTGCGAAAAGAATAAATTCTACTGCTCTCGGGTTTTTCAGCCTCACAGGGTGGTTTTATTTTTTTATTATTTATTTGCACAATGTGAAGCTTTTCTGTCAGGCTAAGAAAATGCAGCAAATAAAAGTTTAGCAATCTTTTCAGCTAAACACAGGAAAACTTATATTCATAAAATATGAATATCAAGTGAAAACAAAGTCGTTTCTCTGCAGACAGGATCTCTAGATATTACTCCAGAGTTCAGGTTGACAGGAGGTGGAGGAGCTCATGTCTTTCTCTGTGTGTGTTGTTGTATTGTTGTACTTTACAAATAGCCTTCATTGACTAACTCCTTCCCATCCTCCTACTCCAGCCGAGGAAGAGGAGTCTGGTTCAGGAGGAAGAATCCCGCTCAGGAACAATGAAGTCAGACATGTGATTGTTTTGAGTTCATATTTGGTGTTTTTGACTAAACATTTGAATTGTTTATAGTGCTTTGGTTTTACTGTTTTGTACAAATTACAGGAAAACATAAGCACACTGTAAAATGTATTATGAGCTAGTAGCTGCTGGTAAGTTTACAGTAGATCTCACAGCAATCTTTTTACAGTGGAGAGTTGACTTCAGCTAATCACATCACAATGACTTGTGAAAAAAACAAGTATTTCATGATTGAAAATGACCATTTTTGAATTGAAGTTTTTTGGAGACAGCCTCCAGTGGCCATCAAGAGTATTGCACATTTTTCCACATCTGCTTTGGGCTCATTTGCTGAGCCTTTCGTCCATTTCTATTTACTGACGATGTGGCTGACACAGTTATTCATGACAAACCAGGTTCAGGGTTATGTCTGTAAATCGTTTTAAAGGAGAAATATAATACTGGTTTTCAGGGAAGTTTAAATAAGTCTTATCTGCCTCCACAACATGTCTGTGAAGTTTCTTGGTGAAACTCCACTTTGATCCTGTATTTTAGTCTGACTGAAAAATGCTCTGTATAAACCATGTATACCAGGGGTGCTCAGTCCTGGTCCACCAGGGCCCCTATCCTGCATGTTTTAGATGTTTCCCTCTACCAACACACCTGATTTAAATGACCAGCTCATCATCAAGCTCTGCAGAAGCCTGATAATGATCCTGATCATTTGAATCAGGTGTGTTGGAAGAGGGACACATCTAAAACATGCAGGATAGGGGCTCTCGAGGACCAGGATTGGGGTCTCAAACTGGAGGGCCATGGAGGGCCGAGACCCTGCAGGTTTTCTTTCCAGCCAGTCACTAAAGCAGGTGATTGTAATGATCAACTCCTCCTTCAAGTTGATCATTACAATTTAGTGACCGGCTGGAAAGAAAACCTGCAGGGTCTCGGCCCTCCATGGCACTCGGCCCTCACTCCAACCATCTCTCCAGTAGCTGATCTCACTGAAAACCTGCAGGGTCTAGGCCCTCCATGGCATGGGTTTGACACCCTTGTGCTGCCATAAAGAAACCTCAAGTGTCTGAATTGAAACTTCCTCTTTAAAAAGACATCATCTGCAAAAAGAAAAGGAAAGTGCAGTTCAGTAACAACATTACAAGTATGCATCAGAGTAGCCTCTGTGTGTATGTTATTGTTCCAGGTGCATAAATGTGTGAGCAGCATTTTAAAGTTGGAGCTGCTGCCAGTGGAGTGAAGATGAAATAAGATAAAACAAGGCACCTGAATGACAGATTTCCCGTGTCCTTGCCTTAGGGCTTCCCCTCTTTTGTTTTTATTTGAATGTGAGGGAGAGCTGCTGCAATAAGGTGGGCTCACTGTTCCACAGCAATACAAAAAAGAAAGAAACTTTTCCTTTTACAGAACCACGTTAGGATCTTTTTGCTGCATAAAATGTCTCAGTGGCACCGATGTATCTGTTAGATTATGATTACACAAAAAAAAAGATTTTCTCCAAACTAAAGGCGAGTGAGGGGGATAAGTGGATGAGGAAGAGGGTTTCCCTGCACAGGGACTTATCACAGCATGATGTCCGGCAGCCACAGGAATATCAGATTTGGGAGAATGAGAACTATTCAGAGAGTTCCTTCTGCCTGGAGATGGGTTTGCTACCTCTTTAACTCCAGACATCCTGAGACCATTTCTCCCGTCTGTTTTAACTGCGATCTGTCCCTCGGCATTTGGCACTCAGATTGGATTAATAGGGAAGAAGGGGCAGGGGCACATTTAGAGACTGTGAATTGCATTCGAGGCAGCGCTGACTGGGGAGGAAGTGGTCACAAAGATATAAAGGAGTGAAATCACGTCCTGCACTGAGAGAACGAGCGAATAGGCCTTTGAAGGGGTTCTGCTGTGAAGGCATTTAAAAGAGTGAAATAATTGGATGCTGGAGACCTCGTCTCAGCAAAAGCAAGAATGCAAACCTCATTCTTTCCATGAGCGTGCGGCATGTGGAGGAGGTAGAGTCGGGTGACAGTAGGTTGTCATCCTACACAAGCACAACCAAGGGGTTTTAATATCTCTTCTTTTTCACCACACCACACATTCAATACAAACAACATTTAGGGCATTTTCTTCTGCAGAATTGTATCTTGGAAAGAAGCCAGGTTCTCCACAGGTACCAGGGGATCTACACAGTGTATTGCTTTTTCACAGATATTGATCCTTTTATGGCTATTCTGCTCCAGCGTAGATGAAAGCGAGCCGCTTCCCCGCTCGGTATCACCCGGGTGAACTTGACGAGGAATGAATGAATGCCTGAGAAAGAAACTGAGGCAGAACAGCTGAATGTAATCCCCTGACCTACTCTTACAGCAACTGGGCCATGGTTTAAAGAACAATAGGGCAAGGACAGGCAGGCTCATCCTCATTCATCCTTGTCCAATTCATGGTAATTGACTGGGGCTGAGTTAAGGTTGTTTGGCCAATATTTAATTTAAAAGCTTCAGGGTTGTTCTGCTGGGACTTATAGTTTGTGTATGAATGTGATTACTGTAAACATCCCAGCTTCACTTTGTTATCTCGTTTTTTTAATAGGAAGGACCGTCCTCCACAATGATGACTTTTGTACAGTTTTTAAAACTATACAAAGTGCTGCTGGTTCAACTTCACCATGAGAATGAAACTCATGGAAGTTTGTCTTGTGTACAACTGCAATTTGATGATTTTTACATAATTAGTTTTGTCTTTATTCTAAGTTCATCTCTTCTCCATCTGGCTCCAGGCCTGTGCTGATCACAGTCTTCTCGTCTGATTCTTGGAAACAAACAGAAAAGGCATCTTTCCAAAATATTGAGCGTATAGTTGGAGTTTTATTTCCACTTCCACTTACTGCATTTAGGACATATTTGCATAAGCACATCATTCAGAAAAAGCACTGCAAGACGAATGTCTCATTCCTAAAATTTCCTTTCATGATGTTGACACTGACATCACTTGTGAAGGTTTTTTCTGGGTACTCTGGTTTCCTCCCACAGCCAGGGTTTATTGGTTACTCTAAAGTGACTGTAGGAGTGAGTGTGAGCATGGATGGTTGTTTGTCTCTTGGCCCTGCATATAACCATCAAACTAGATCAAGAACACACAACTTGTCAACCTTCCTGTGTTACAAGACACAGTCCTTGACTGGTGTACGTGTGTAGAGAAAACTCTATCGAGCCAGATTTGTTAAATATAGTTCACATTGGTGAATACATTATTATATCTTGACAGTCCCGGCAGAAGTTCCCATAACACTTCCACAGACAGACATCTCTGTGTGCAGCTCGTCTCTGCTGCAGAGTGCCTGTGCTCAGTGTGATGTTATCCTGTCTTTTTTTTCTTTACTTTGTCACGGAGTGCTGACAGTCATTAGACTGAAGACGCCCGCCCCTCTGGACCTGTGTACCCATGCAGTCCTATCAGTGTCAGGCAGAATTTCACAGACGATGCACGCATTTTTAAAAAAGGCACAACACACAGAGAGCACCAGCAGCACGACCAGCATGACAAAGGGAAATGAATGTGTCTGAGAATATTTGTACTGTATATGCACACATATTTGTGTGTGTGTGCGCCATTTGTCTGTACCTGGCAAGGTCAATGCCTCACATCAGTCATCTGGGCCGCTGGGATTCCTGTAATCTGTCAAAATCTGGCAACAGTTGACTGCACGGAACAAATGGCAGACTGTTTTATATCTACAGGGCTCGTTTCAGTGCGAGATATATGTGTGTGGCTGTGTGTATTATATCAAGATGCTTCTCTTCATGGAAACTTATTAATGGATATTTCTTTTGTTGTGCTGTACCCCAATGCAGCCTCAGAGGGGACAAATCATGCAGCACAACGAAAACTTTATCTTTTATTATTTATTCTTTCCATTGGACTTGACGCAGTGAGAATAAGAAGGGAAATAGATGCTTTTATTTTGGTTCAAATGGGCTGTTATTGGGGGCTTTTTATGGCGCAACTCGGAGAGAGTGGCTTTTTTAGCTGATAAACTTTGTCAATGAGATGCAAATCCATGCAGCACTAAGGAGGAAAAAAGCCAAGAAAGCTGGGCCACTGTACACACTCACACACACACACACACCCGCGCACGCACAACATTAAAGCCTAACTTTCTTCTTCAAACGGTTCAAACATGCATGCGTTTTCTGAGACACTGCATAGTAGAAATGTCTTTCTTCTTGATCAGTCACTTAGTGATTCGCACACCACCAGTGTCAGCTGCAGCACACAGAGCTGTCTGAGCAATCCTGTGCACAAATTGAATCAAGCCAATCATCCTCACAAAATCCAATCATTCTGCAATACTGATATCCCATGTGTGGCTTTATTTAATAACAGAAGAATTATATTCCAAAACATCATATATCCATTTCACTTTTAAAATATATCATAACCAAAAGTTTTGAGGTGACTCGGTGGGATTGATGAGATTTAGTTTGTAAACGCTATTTACACAATCAATAGAAAATATTGTAGCAGGAGAATCCAGCAGAGAGTTTTAGCCACAAAAGCAATTAGTGTAAATTACCTAAAATCTTTTGAAAAGTAAACATTTTAAATCTTTGTTTAGACACACAGTGAAATGAACTGTAATATCAGCAAGTGTAAAACATTTGTTTTAGCTGACACTGCTTGTTTTCATGCGTGACTAACACCAGGATCAGACAACACGATGTTTGGTTATTGTGTCAGATTAGGTCATCACAGAGACGTAAATCCTTGGCTGAGAGACTTCGCAAACCACAAGGTGCCGGATAAACTTGAATTAATCGCTGCACCTGACAGCACCAATGTTTGTTTACATCGTTGTAATCTTAAACGTTAAACTGAAACCTGGAGCCAGTTTTTGCTACTTGGTTGTATGTTGGATGATAGTCAGTCTGTTATAGATTTACTGAAACAATTTGTTCTTTTTGAATGTTTGCAACTGTGTACTGAGCAGTGCTGTGCGCTTCTGTGCACCCACAACATAAAGCAGTCCCAACATAGTAGTTTTTTTGATGGGCAATTATGGGGCAGCGGTTTGTTGGCTTCACTGTCTCCAAGTTTCCATCCAAATGCAACTAATATTTTAACAGATTTTTCAGGGAATCATAAAAACAAAGCAAACTCCAGCTTTGCAAATAATAGGAGGTAAGAAAACTGATGGTCGGTGTCGGTGGTGCTAATGTCCCAGTCGGGTGCCATGAAACCATTGCAGAAGAAGAAGTTGCAGTGAGATGAAGAAATTTAACAAGCACCAGATTGTTTGTTTTGTATCTTCCACACATATCTGATGTTTTTCTCCACTGCAGTTTGTTATTTCTCAGTTGACTTTACTTGAATTTAAGTCTCATGCTTGATAGGTTACAATTCATTTGCGGTTTTCCCCAAAAATTTTTACACAAAAAATGAAAAATGTGGCTGATATGACTACTACAGAGGATAAAACAAATAAGTGTCTCCCCAAACTACCATCCCTCTCTCGGTGTGTTTTATGAGATACTATCCTCCTGCAGTCACATATTGATGAAACAAATCTCCCTCCAGAATCTTGGGAAAAGTCTCGGGCACTGAAGACATGTCACATGGTCTCTGCTCAGTGTTTGGAGGTCACACTCCGATTTGCTTTGCTCCGCAGATCTTGTGAAGGTGACGGCTGTGTCAGATTACATATTGATCTTAAGTGTGTATATGTGTGTGTGTGTGTGTGTGTGTGTGAGTTTATGTATGGGTACTCTTGTTTTTCCGGTCCTTCTATAATCAATTTACCTAAAAGCTTTATAGCATCCCTGAACTGCAGGTCGCTCTTTGATAGCCGGCTCCTTGGGGCATGTTTGTAATTACCCAGCAGCTTGTTGAATATTTGATGTCTTCCCTCCTCTTCTTTAAGCGTGTGTCGTGCATTTTGCAAATATTAGTGGATCAATTCTCATTTGTGTGAACAGACACTGAATGTGAAGGTTGAGTCTACCTTTTTATCTGTTATACAGCCCACCAGCAGGAGGTGACACTGTTGATTTGACGATGGATCAATAGGACAGGATACTGTCACACCAAGAGATAATGAGATGTCTATAACACTTACAGCATCGTGTGATACTCTTTGGTCTTCCCTGTCATTTCATACAAGAGATCGAAGGATGAACTATTTAACTTGTCGTCAGTGTGAAACACAAAAAGCTGGACTCATAAGTTCAATTAACTTCATTTGATTTCACAGCCTCCAGCTTTAAAGCCTCCTCAATAACGGCTCTCAATTAGTTTTGCAAATTTCCCAAAAGAAGTCTTTTTCCAGTTACCTAATGTCCTGTAATATTATTGTCATTATTGCACTTCATTATCACATAATGTGTAACTCTATGCCTGCTGTTATAGTCTCTTTTTTCTCTCCTTATAGTTTCAACAGTAAAATAGACATGTATGCTTTTACTATGGTTTCTTTGATCCCAGATTTAACACTGTAAATCCCAACTCACTTGCTCTACTTTTAGTTTAATGGAAACAGCTTGCACATAAAATCTTTAAGTGCAATAACATGAATATTTTGGGTTAAAACAAATGAGTTGTGTCAAATGATCCTCATCTGCCTGGAAATTTCCAACAGAACTTTTTTAACCATATTGTGAAGAGTTGGTGTAGAGAACAGATTTCAATATATATTTCAGTAAAGTTTATTAAATTATATGTTAGAAATTAAAAAGAAAAAATGAAGAGTTTTATGCTTAATGCAATACTGCATCATTCTACAGATGTGAGATGAAGTCACATATTATTCATTTTGTTCAATAATAAAGTGACTATATAAAATAAT
>OOFC01025355.1:0-14815 GCA_900323345.1 Pseudochromis fuscus | reverse complement strand
CAGTGCTCTGCTGTTTCATACAAGCGCAGGGCTTCATTCTGACATGCAGTTGCCATTGTTGTCATAGCGACACAGTGAGTGGGTTCAATTGGAAACCGGTGTTTGTGTTTTCATTTTAATTTGCTCTTGTCTCCGTCGACTAATTTGTTTGTGCATTGTTAGGAGAGGAACAGAAAACAGTTTTCTAACATGACGGCAGCCTTTACACTTCACTCTCAGCTGCTGTCTGATGTACAGACCTGCAGCCACCGACCACAGGAACTAATGAATGATAAAGCATCTGGCTACAGCATCACCACAGAGCTTTTCTTTACCAAATGAGCTGTTTGACGGTGAAATTTGGAGTCGTTCAGATGGTGGCTATGCCATTCATTTGTTTTTTTATTTGTGTGATTTTTAAAGCGCAAAAAGATGGAGACTTTGGTTTGAAATGTTGAGCCTCTTGTCTCATATAGAAAAATCAGTGCTTGAGTGGTCTGATGCAGTGAATAATATTATGACTTAACGTTTTATTTTTTACTGATCCACATTAGTTTCTTTGTCAGAAAAAACAGGATATGTAGGCGGGACAAAACCTTTGGACTAATTTGATTGGACTAGCCATAACGTCAGTACGCTGCACTGTAAAAGAAGTCACTACACCTGTTGCACTTTCTCCATCCAGAACACGGCTACTGTAACACACCCTCTAGGTGTCAGGAGTTTGCTATCTGAACGTGGCCATGTTGGCTGTTCAGTGCCAGAAGTGACCATATTTGGATATGAAGGGAGGAGTGAGGAGGCGGGTCTGACTCTTGAACCTGAGGACACTGTCCAATGAGGATGAGACTGGCCTTCATGGCTGGTGTCATTGGAGAATCAAAGGGATGAAGGACTCATGTAACAGCACTGAGCTTTCACAAACAAGCAGCAGAAACTAAATATGAAAAGCTCTTCCAGCTGAATAACAAACAGCTGATCTGGTGATGTCACTGCAACAATCGGCATAGTTCTGGTTCTCACTTCTTGTATTTGTATAAATGTCCATTTATATTAAATGCACCATTTTCTCTCTTTTTTCCAGGGCAATCAAAGCTTTCCAGGAGGTGCTTTACATCGACCCCGGGTTCTCCAGAGCTAAAGAGATTCACCTGAGACTGGGACTCATGTTTAAAGTCAACACAGACTACGAGTCGAGCTTAAAGGTAAATCTGAACGGTTGGAGAAATGTCTGGATTTTATAGCTGAGGTTGAGGTTATGTGCAGCGCTACATCTTACACTGTGTCATGGTTCTGCATATGTTGTGGGGTTGCAGGGATTTATGCAGTGATCCATAGATTGTTACTCCACTGAGCTGTTAAATAATATGTTATAATAATTACTTTGCTTTCACTGGGTTATTTACAAAAGACCAATATTTCTTTACCAGTGGTGGTCAGAGGAGTTGCCATCAGCAAGAAGCAACTATGGGCAAACTACCTTTTACATCGTTGTCATGGCGACGTTATTACTAGCAGCTAATATTGGAAGGCTGTTTGTAACATTTGGTAACGTGGGCAGTTTTAGAAGCTACTATCCTTTCTTACTGTGCTACAATGTACTGAGAGTGAGGAGTGGTGTGCACTGCTCCCTCAGCCATGGTGACAACATGGATACTTGGAGTTTTACATTCACGCCCCCAGTGTTGTAAGGTTGATGTGTCGTAATAGAAACGCTCTGATTGGCTTTAGTCTGAAGCTGGTAGGTCCTCTGTCCTCTGTCTCCAGTCTTTTTAACACCTGTCCAACATAGATGTCACAACAAAGGGCTGTTTGACTGGAACCTAAACCTCTGTTGTTGTCTCAGACCCTGTTTACACTCAGTGGGGGATCAGTAAACCCTTGTCTTATCTTAAAATACATCTTTAAAATGGGCGATCGACGCACAGGTGGACGGTCAAGACACAGCTTTGTTCACACCTGTGTTTAACCTGCACCTCCAAACCGTCCACTTGTGTTCGTCTGTCACTACAGCAACGTCATATCCACATCAAGGTCCCGTGCACATTTTTTAACGTCACTGGGCAGAGGAGTGCCAGATCTTATAAACTAAACTTTTTATAAGCTAACAACGGAGGAGGAGGTAAAGTGGATCAGCTGCTATTGGATCCCAGACCACCTCCACATGTGGTTTGACTGATCAGATCTCAGTGAGTCTTGGTGGTCTTCCACTTGTGATCCGATCACCTGACATCTAAAAACCATGGATGTGTGAACAGGGTCTTGGAGTCCTGGATCATGGACTACGTACTGTCTGACCCATTGCTGTGTCATCCTTCAGTTACTCTGCCAATATTTTATAAAAAAATATGTATTATGCATCTTTATCCACTGGGACACTCTTGCAGAGCATTGTCTTAGATTTCTTTCCATGAGTATATGTTTACTGTTGTTATTATTACATATTGATGTTTAATCAACACCTAGACGGGCACTTTTTGCAAAGATAATGTAACATGCATCTGTAATATGTTGTCCTCCATGGTATAAATAAATCCAGGAAGCAGTGTTGTGTGGGAACTGATGTGCTTCATGTACGTCTGCATATGTGCTGGTCCTGGTACTTCAGTATTGAGCTCAGTGTGCTGCACGTGCTGCACGTCCTCACTCTGTCTTGGACGCACCCCTCCTCATCCTGGCTCGCCGCCAGACACACACACACACACACACACACACACACCAGCACCATCACCGACAGAATCTCACACACACGACTGGCCCAGTTATCTACAGGGAGGGGTGGGTGCTCGTTCACAGGAGCACAGATTAAATAAAGGTAGAACAGAGAAATGAGAGAAGGGGAGACGGTGTGAGGAGGGAGACAGGTTTTATGAAGGATGTCTGTTTCATGATGCTTTTTCCCTTTTAGAGTAAATTGTGTGGAGGTTGAGAGGCATCATTGAATCTAATTAGGAGCCAGTCACTGCCTCTAACTTATACTCCACAGTAAACATATGCAGGCAGACTTCATTCCATTAGTGGCTGCTAATTTAGCCAATGGGAGAAGGATGCATGAGATGGCAGGGCTGCGTTCGTGTGCTGTATGCTGAGGTGATGAGTCGGCTGTCTCCGAGGGGCCGTGCAGCCACGGAGCAGCAGAGCTTTGAACTGAGAAAGGAGGTGAAATAGAAGGAGGTGGGAGGGAGAGACGGGGATAGGTGGTGTGTGTGCCTGCCTGTTCCAGCTTTGAGGTATTGTGTGTCATCTCTCTGCACTCTCCACTGCAGCCGTCTGCTGAATAGTAATCAGTGACACCAGGATAGAAGAGGGGGAAGGAGGGGGAGTGAGAGAGAGAAAGAAAGATAGCAGAGAGACAGAGAGAGAGAGAGGAAAGCGAGACATGGGGAGGGAGGTGGAATGCCAAGCTGACAATCCTGCTGCATTATCTGCTCTGGTGGTGGAGCAAGTGTGAAAGGAAGGGAAGGATAGAGGAGGCTGAGGGGAGAGAGATCTGCTGGAGGATGCTGAGGGGCTCCGAGAGGACGGCTGGTGTGATGTGAAAGCCATCTAGGTAACGCATTTCTGTGTGTTTGAGGGCATTCTCTGACATTCAGGCGAGGGGCTGTGATGAGTGTGTCTGATGCTGTGCGGCTCATAGCCCTGCTTTAAAGGGAGTTTATTCTTAGCCAGGGTCCTCTGTCTGTCTGTCTGTGTGTGTGTGTGTGTGTGTGTGTGTGTGTGTCTGTGTGTGTGTGTGTAAGTGTGTGCACGTGCGAGTGTGTGAAGCTCCACTGGCCCTGGGTGAACCATGCACAGAGAAACCCAGCTGGACGGGTCTTGATTTTTATCTGTCTGACATTGACCGTCTGTGGAGCTGCTGCTGTAAGGCTGTGTGCTCCTCCTTTTCTACATGTGTGTGGGTATAGCCATCTTCTAACATTTGCCTTTAAGGTAACAGCATTTATTTTTTATTATTTGTGGTAATAAATCCACATCAGTTTCCAGTAGAGTACGGCAGCACCAGCAGGTACAGTCTGTTCCACGTCTGTGTGCTACTGGTTCTCGTTGGGAGCAGTTCCTGGTTGCAGGAGGTTCTCCTGCTCCAGAGCTGGAGTTTTTCACTGACCCAGATACTAGTGGTGTCTTTTCTTTCTTTTTCTTTTTTTTTTTAAAATGCACAAAGCAACGTGTGCCAGCATCAGGTCATGGTGCAGCGTAGTAGCTACAGTGCAACCTGTCACCTTGAAGCCTCCCATACCTGCATGTGTTAAAGTAGAGCTGGGATTTTATTTCTTTCTGCTCTGCACTTTTAGGACTCTCCAAAAAAGTATTTTAATCACGTGTATTAAAGGTTTACCGTTCGGCCATGTCAGTAGAAGTCTATGGGATCCCTAAGGGGGTCAGGTCAGAACAGAAATCTCTGTATCTGTGTGATACACCAGGCTAATCTGCTCTGTGACCCCGGATGGAGATATCGACCAGTAGTAGTAGTGTGCCACGCCTTGGCAGCAGGACTAATCCTCTGCAGACATCTGCTCACCCAGCAACCTCAGCTTTAGTTCAGATGATGGAACAGGATGTCATTAATACCAGTGCACATCCCGCTCTCGTTTGGAGGACTTCTGTGTTCTGGTTGGACGAAGTCTGGAGCAACACGACTGACCCGGAGCTTGAACACTCCTGGTTGCAGTGTCCTCTCAGGTTACTGTGTTACTCTCATGTCATGGTTTGATGTCGGGGGAGAATAAAAGACTTCCTCAGAAGCATTGGGGTGTGTGAGCAATCAGCGCTTTGTGCTCTGAGTGGTGTCATTAGCAGAAGGAATTAGGTGAAGTTTATTTTTATCTCTAACCTGAATATGCAGCTCACTGATCATGCACCAGCTGATGGATTTCCATTCATATAATGACATTTTCTCTGTTTTTCCAGCATTTTCAGCTGGCTTTGATCGACTCCAACCTCTGCACTTTGTCCAAAGCTGAAAGTAAGTATACTGATCCCAGCCTTCCACTGTGTGTGTGATGCAGTAGTAGGTATGATGCACCACCTTGTCAGTGGTGTGTGTGTGTGTGTGTGTGTGTGTGTGTGTGTGTGTGGAGCACATATTGAAAGGGCATAGGAATATTTCTACAGAGCACATTTTCCTCGCCGCTGCCGTTTCCCTGCTGACTCTGCCCAAGACTGGGGTTGCCTAGGAGACAGCACAAGGAGAGAGAGAGAGCTGGAAGTGGTTGCGAGCACATCGCCCATACACACTGTGATTTCAGATTACATGTACACTCTGGGGGAAAGTGTCGTACTCCCCCTCCCATCTGTGCTCTGTACTGTTGGCAGTCTGTACCCACTGAGGATGTGGAATATCCCCAATAATAATAATTATTATTATTTTTAATTGAACTCTAATTCCTGTCTCCTCCTTTTTCTCCACAGTTCAGTTCCACATTGCTCACTTGTATGAGATCCAGGTAAGAAATGTGTTAAACTTCCCTTTAATATTCACACTGCTGAACACTTGCACTGACCGTGGTTGATTAATTTCTCGCAGGTTGTCACTCGGTTCCTCCGTCTCTCTGAGTCTGACACAGGTTCATGTTTAATCTGCTGTCTGCTCTCAGTGGTTCTGTGGTTGCATGTTGGAGGAAACAGTTGATAATCAGTGATGATAATTGATCTCGCCTCGACAAACTCACACATGCTGTCTCACACACACGGCTGTTCCCTCCCACTGGTGATTAAGCAATAAGCAGCTGGTTGGACCATGAGGTTACCACTTCTCACTCATTTCACTAACTGTATATAAGTTAAATAAAAATCCCACCCATTAATGTAACACCAGCTTTAAATAAACTGCTGCATGTCTCCCTTTTTGTCAACACTGAAGATGCTGCCATCTTGTTTGTTTAAACCTGGTTGTATGTGTCACTGAACAAATGTGAGTTGGTCCTTGGTGCTTACCTTCAGCATGACCTGCACATGGAGGCTGGTCAGTTAAACCAGTGCACTGTGAGGAGGAGGAGGAGGGTTTAAAGGCGAGCATGCTGTAGCTGGTAGAAAACAACTGGAGGAACCTAAAACGTTCTGCTGTGAGCATGTAGATACAGAAAGAGTTGTGGCTGTAACTGTAACAGTTGATGTTGTGTCATTGGTATAGTCTACATATTTAACCCTTTACCTGACACCACTTTTACTTTATAATACTGCTCTCTACATTGTCCTCCTGTGGAAAAATGCAGTGCAAATAATTATTTCAATATGTTGCAACATCTTGTTGCGTTTTCTGTGATTTTGCCACTCGTGAGTAACAGCCAATAGGAGCACTCCTCCTGACAGATGGTGACGATGAGCTCCTCCTCCATTTCTGTTCAGTGACTTCAGGGAATCCAAAAGCTGATTGGTTTTCGTGAAACCATGGGACACGAATTTGTCGCTCAAGTTTAAACCTTTCCAACTCACACAGCGTGAATTCACATCTTCTCGTGTCTTTGCATTTAGGCCTGTGTGAATATACTGTTACCATCGCACTGTGCTCAAGACTCAAGTATCATTCAGGTTCAAGGTGCAACATGCAAAAAGATGAACATCTGCAATGCATGAGCACTGGCTGACTAATCATTGACAATTGAAATGATTAGTCGACTAAATAGTCGGACTAATCAGATTATGAATCACTAAATTGCACATGTATAATTAAGAGCTGTCTCCATCAGCTGCTGCTTGTGCAGCTGATGGAGAGATAGGAAGGAGGGGAGATGCCTCACTCTGTTGAAAACACATCTGGTGGTAGTTAAATTAATTAGCAACTATTTTTATTATTGATGTTTGACGGTATTTCTACTAACTGTTCACTCAGATCTCTCATATGAGCATAAACCAGCTGAAACTGTAGCTGTGTCAGTAGAGGTTTAGCTGTTTTATTAACTGAAGCCTGTGCATCTTTGTGAATCTTAGTTTTGAAGTGGGTGCTTTAAGTGAATTATGGAGGCTGTTGGATATTTGGTGATATCGGTGTTTGTCGTCTGGCTGGAGTCCGACTACATGACAATCATTAGTCCAAACAGGATGAACCACTCAGAGCTTCTCTCATTTATGTGCCCCGAGTGTCAGTGTTTACCCTGAGGTGTCTTTATTGTGGGCCGGCAGGAAGAGCCCAGGACCTGTGTGTGTGTGTGTGTGTGTGTGTGTCTGTGTCTGTGTGTGTGTGTGTGTGTGTGTGCTTGTGGTCATTTTGAGCTTCGAGGTCCTTGCTGATAGCGGCCGGTTGCTTCTAAGAGGCTGTTTTTGAGCTGATAAGAGAGCATTCAGCCTCGGTGCAGACCCAAGGTCAGTGAGGTCGGGGAGTTAAAACAAACCTCAGACTGGGCAGCTCAGGTTTCCCTACAACACAAAGGCCGCGCTGCACTTAATAGACACATACATTTAAGTGCAGACACACACACACACACTGAAAGCTGCCAGACGTGTTGAGTCTGGCCTGTCCTCTTCCACGCTGACCCTCCCCCATGTGTGTGTGCGTCTAACTGGTCATTACGAGTGTGAGGTCTTTAGACTCTTTGTGTCTGTCCACATAGATCCATAAAACTCCAGCCCTCCTGTCTGGCTTAAACAACCCTCTGTCTCTTTCTTTATCTTCCTCCTCCTCCTCCTCTTCTCCCTGCAGAAGAAATACAGAGCAGCGAAGGACGCGTATGAAACTCTGCTGCAGACAGAAAATCTTCCTGCACAGGTGAAGGCGACCACACTGCAACAACTTGGTGAGTGCTCCCTGCTCGTACAGGTTCATACTCTTATCTCCACGTGGCTGCACATGTGAAGTGCACCTCAACTTGTTTTGGGAGAATAATGCTTCCTAACTGAGAAGGAAAATCATTTTCTTTCTTTTTATTTCTGGATGTTTTATAAGTTGCTGGACTGTTTTCCATTATGTTGAGCATCACTAGCTCCTTTGTTTGTATGCATCCCTCTTTTCTATGATGTTAAGTAGACAACTGCAAGAAACATTGTTACAAAGAGAAGCAAAGAGGTTTAAATGTATTTGTCTAATATGCTTTCCCACTGTGAGTGTGTATGAGGAAGACCTGATCACACAAAACCTGTGGATGGTTCAGGGTCAGGTTGCATTGTGCTGAGAGCTAGGAGGTAATCGTGCTTTGGGGTTTTTTGGCTGCCACTTGAATGAAGTGTTTATCTGTGGTGCTGTCTACCTGTTTTTAAAGTGCAGGGTTAAACACATGTGCTGCACTGGTTTCTGCTGTTTGGTGCATCTGTGAGCATCTTGGGTTCATGTAGGAAACTGTTGTAGATCAATATCCTACAGTTGAATATCAGGATACAAGAAATGCTGCTTTCCTTCTGTAGTCACACCTGTTGACACATTTCAATCAGATCATGGTGATTGTGTGGGTTAAAGACTCACAGAATCATATTTGTTGTGTCTATAATTTAGTTTTCAGTTACATTTAGTTCAGTTAATCCCATTGGAAAAGCTCGAAGGAGCAAACAGAACAGTCGTGGTTTGTCACCAGTTCACTACAAATCTGTGAGGTTAGCATCGCTGTTTTCACATCACGTAGAAAGATATTTCTAGAAGCAGTTTACAGCATGAGCAGATGCTAATTAGAGCGATGCTCAGCGACAGGTGAGACCACAGCGTGCTGAGGAGGAGCCG
Source organism: Pseudochromis fuscus (assembly GCA_900323345.1). Classification (NCBI taxonomy): domain Eukaryota; kingdom Metazoa; phylum Chordata; class Actinopteri; family Pseudochromidae; genus Pseudochromis; species Pseudochromis fuscus. Next base: position 6,192 of record OOFC01025355.1, on the reverse strand, counting down.
AGAAATGTTAAACATACTGTAAACGTGCTGTGGCTCCAGGTCATAACAGCTCAGAATAACCAACTGTGTTCTCAGAAGTGTTACCTTCATGATTGATTTGATGACATCACAGACACATGTTAAAACTATCAGAGTTTTTAAAAGTTGAGTGTATTGAGGCATCATTGTGAAGCTGTTGTGTTGCAGTGGATGGTGAATGCAGCTGGTGTTTTCACTGAAAGTACAGATACATGCTGACTTTGAATTGAAAACATTACACACTACACTGCTGTGTTTTCCCTAAGACACCTGCACAGCCTGCCTCACTACATGACACTTATTGTAGATATACCTGATTCAGACTCTTCAGATAAGCAGCATAATTTACTAGAAGTGTGGCGTTTAACTAATTGAAATGTTACGATAATTAAAAGAAAATGATATTTGTCTGATGGTCCCTGTTTTTAAATCTGACAAACAGATGAAGCAGATCAGGTTGAAGATCAGACTGTTCATAGAATGAGTGGAGTTAACGTGATGTCACCTGTTTGTTGGTTTGTGGACTCTTATTCTGAAGTCAGGAGTCTGGTATCTGAACGTTGCCATGTTGGTTGTTTGGAACAGGAAGTGACCATATTTAGATATGGAGGGAGGAGTGAGGAGGGGGGTCTGACCCTTGAACCTGAGGACTCTTTTAAACCTATTATTGAAATAATTTTCAGATGGATCACCTGTCAATCAGACTAGCCCCGCCCCTAACTCCTCCCACCAGATCTCTGAGAAGAAGAGTTGACTTTAATGACATCAGGTGACTTGTGGGATAAATGTAGTGACTGAATTTCAATCCTGACATTTTTGAATTGAAGTCAGTTGGATCCACCATCTAGTGGCTGTTAGGAGTATTGCACCTTTTTTACACTTCTGCCTCATTTCTGAGCCTTTGTTGCTTCACTCATTTCTTGATACAGTCTATGCTTCAGATAAGGTTTTATGGTTTATTAGATGATCATTTCCAGCTCTCCACTCTGTGCTTGTTGAGATGTTGGGGAATAAAAAGATGGGTTTACTTTTTTGCCAGTTTATTAATTAAGCCTGAGCCACACCCTGGATGTCACAGCTGTGAAAACACAGCAGCAGCCGTGATGTTACATTAACACTTCTTTGTGCTTTCCCATTTTCTATTTTCTTCCCCTCTGCTGTGTAGACAGCCGCCCCCCCACTCACTCACCCTGTTGTAAAAATCCCATTCACAGCCGAGCCTGCTCTGGTTGTCATGACAACCTGTGGAGCTTTGCCACAGGTGTATAGGGGAAGAAGTAGGGAGGTCTGTCTTCTTTAGAGATGGTGTGTTTTTTGGAAATTGCTCATTACTACTGTGTGTGTGTCCGTGTGCATGAGTGTGTGTTGGTTGGAGGGAGGAGTTGTTTGCTGAGGCAGGTTCATATGAGACCTTTTGAAGTGTGTGAAGAATACCACCTCCCCCTCTCTGTCTGCCTCTTTCTTTACTCTTTGGTTGAAGTTGTGTGGAAAGACATTTGTTTAGTTTGAGACGAGTCCATGTGCACATCAGACAGTTTTTATTCATCTTATGGATTCAGGTGCTTGACTCTGATTCTGCTCTTGCACTGCAACAACCACCTTAACAGTAAATCCACAGCTGGCTGGTTTGTTCATGGCATCTGAATTGAATCCTGAAGACTGACCCCTGATCTTTTGCCGTGCTTGTCCAGGCTGGATGCATCACACTGTGGAGCAGCTGGGGGATAAAGGCACCAAGGACAGCTATGCCATCCAGTGTCTGCAGAAGTCTCTAGAGGCAGACCCGAACTCTGGCCAGTCCTGGTACTTTCTTGGCAGGTAAGACTAACAAGGGACTGAGTGTTTGTGTATTTGCAGAGCGAGCTGCTAATGTGGGACATTTTGCACAACACTGTTTACACTTGGTTATAAAATGTGTCTCAGGTGATCAGATCACAAGTCATTTAGTCCTTTAGTCTGTAGCTGGAGGATCATCTGTCCCGTCTGTCTCCAGTCTTTGGACACATGTGAAACATAGACGTCACAGCTAAGAGGACAGTACCTCCTCCATGTGACTGGTCGTCAGGTGAAGGAGGAGGAAGTTAATGAAATAATCTTTACAATTGTACTGTTGTCGTGTCACAGAAAGGTGTTAGATCCTCTTGTCTATAAGCTGAGCACTAAGAATAATGCACTGATGAGCAGGGTGGTTGTTGCTGTACAGTAAAGCTTTAATTTTAGGCAGTGTGCATGTATGCTTCAACATATTGATGCACAAGAATGAACGTTCATTCAGCGACACAGGGTAGTGAATATAGTGCAGTCTGTTGTGGACAAACAGCTGAAACATTCCACAAAATACTTTTTGTTGGTGCCTAAACATCCTTCCTGTTATGTCCCTTCACAGTAAAACGTAGTGATGTGGTGATGCCAGTGTTTACTCAACAATAGGTTAACCTCTTCAGTTTGTGCAGAGTATGGTTTAAAAAACCCTCATATTACAGAGGACAGTTACTAATCGCTGCAAGGAGGTAAATGCATGCAAACAACAGAATGAACAAAACACACATTCACCTGCAGTGGTTTACTTACCAGCAGTTGTTTTATTGTCTCTCTCTTTTCTCTTCTCCAGGTGCTACTCCAGTATTGGGAAGGTGCAGGATGCCTTCATCTCTTACCGTCAGTCCATTGATAAGTCAGAGGCGAGTGCTGACACCTGGTGCTCCATAGGGTAAGAGCAGAACATGTCACATGTGGTTATACTGAGACGAAGAACAAAGGTCACAAGCACAGGGAGGTTGGCATCTTTCAGCTGAGGAGGGAGAGTAAAATAACCGGTGTATAGGTGATTTGTTCATGGGAGGTTTGTGCTCGGGGCCTCAGTGGCTGCTGCAGTGCGACAGAGGACGTGAGGATCTATAGTTAGATGTATGCAGAATGGGTTACGTCCCCCGAGAAGCAGTGAGATTTATAACACTGTGGAAGATGACACCAAGAGTCACTGTGCGTCTGTGCCTGTGCTGCTCTGCAGGGTGCTCTACCAGCAGCAGAACCAGCCTATGGATGCACTGCAGGCCTACATCTGTGCTGTTCAGCTGGACCACAGCCACGCCGCCGCCTGGATGGACCTCGGCACGCTCTACGAATCCTGCGGCCAGCCGCACGACGCTATCAAGTGCTACATCAATGCTACTCGCAGCAAGGCCTGCCTCAACACCGCCGCACTCACACAGCGCATCAAACTGCTGCAGGTGGGGGATCAGTCACAACAGTCCATCTGCCAACCCTCTGTGTTAGGTGTTGTGGAGTATTTGGGTGTGTGTGCATTAAAGTGCCGTGTTTATTGCCAAGCATTGCCAAAGCAATCAGCTTTTTTTTAAATGCAGATTGTGCTTTTTGTCATTTTGATTTCTGACCACAGAGATATGAATAATAATTCATATTGTTGTGCTTTCTTTTTCTCTCACTTAATTGTTAAGCATACCTTCATGGCATTAAACATTTCTGTTATATTCTGTATACAGTTGCACCACCTATGAGTAAGCAGTAGTCTTTGTAGTGCCTTTCTTGTTAAACAAAAGCTCAGCACTAAAGTCTGTGTCTTACACAATTTCTCCTAGGCTCAGTTGTGTAACCTACAGCCAGGTAGTCTGCAGAATAAGAGTAAAATGCTTCCTAGTATTGAGGAGGCATGGAGCCTGCCCATTCCTGCTGAGCTCACATCGAGGCAGGGGGCCTTGAACACTGCACAGGCACAGCAGGTGAGATCCAGCTTATACAAGAGACTCCAGCCTCTTGGAAAACTTACTTAACAAACTCTTCATGGGGACTATTTAAGCCGAGGCCTCGCTCTGATACTTTTAGATGTTTTATCCACACCGCACATTAGTCACCAAAAAAAAAAAAAAACTCTGGCCAATATCAGCTTCTGGACCAAAAGATGAGATGGGATAAAGGTCTGAAGGAATTGGAGTGAGGCCTGTGTTGTAGTTATTTAATGGCACATTTCCACTACATGGAACCAGCTCTGCTCTACTCAGCTGACCCCGAGGAACAAGTACCTGGTACCTGGTACCACCTTGTCTGGTACCTGCTCTCTATCTAGGACCAAAACGTACTAAAATGTGATTAGTTGAAATCGTCACTGTGTGGCGTGAAAATGTTTGTACCTGCAGCCGACACCGTCTGCACAGTGATAGTTACAAGTTTCTACTGTGTATGAGAAAAACAGTAGAAAGCACAATAACTTTAGTACAACATTAAAATGATATTTTAAAAAAGTTATAAACTGTAACTTTGCTGTTAGTCAAACTGATTCACCTGTTAGATGAGCTCATTACTATTTAAATCCATGGTTAACCACGACAGAGACGTCTGAGCTGGTGGTGAATTTTGAAAGAGCTGCAGAGACCAGGCTGCTGATCCTGAGCTCTGACTGGTTGTAGCAGGACCTCACATATCAGCAAGTTTTTAATGAACCAACAACATATTTGAAGTTAAAGCCTGAAAACATCTTCAAACTGCTTCCTGTGACACCACAACAGTTATTCTGAAGTTATTCCTCACCCGACCACCAGCTGCACGGAGGAGGAGGCGGGGCTAACCCCAGTACTACAGGAGAGTCGAGCAGAGCTGGTACCACACAGTGGAAAAGAGCCATAACTGCTAGAGTGTAGTTGCCCTTTTCTAGTGCATCTCTTGTCCAATGATAAGAATTATGGAGCAACGCTACAAAGAACTCACTACATCTGCTCTGCAACGATGCACAGATCTCGTGCACTCGTTGCAATGCACTTGGCAAGGCTGAAAATAAATGCATGCTTAATGGATACAGTATATCACAGTCGTATGGATGCATGTGTATTTTTGTGTCATGTTGACACTTGTTAGAAGAATCTAAATCCTGCCCTCCACTCCATCACCACATCTGTTTTACTCTTATTTCCTCCTCTTTTCCCTCCTGAATATGATCTGTTTGTGGTTTTGTTTGTTGTTCTGATCTGATCATTTTCTCTCTTCAACACCAATGATTTCATTTCCATCCTGCTTCATCTGCACCTGACACACAAATAAGGATGAGGTCATCTTTTCTTGCTCCACTACTGAACTTTGATGTGTGATTGATTGAATAGAACCAAATACTGTTGGAGTTTTGACCATAATCAGCCTCTGTTAATTAGATCAACATATTCCTTTACATCAGAGTACACATGCATTGTTTGACTTGTTTTGCATGTAAATGTGTTCAGCACCAAACGTGTGGTTCAGTGTCAGTGTGCAGAGAAGTTTGGATCCGTGCCTGTTTTCTTTTAACCCCTCGTTTCCAACATGACATTCAGGCTCATTTTAAAACTGCTTCACTTAAAAAAGACAAATTGGAAGAAGCTTTGCTGTTAATGTGAGTCCAGTTAGTGTGTGGTCACAAGCTGTGTCTCTGTGCTGGGTTTCCAGGCCTGTAAGGGGGAGGGAGGCCAGTCTGCCAACAACCACACAACAGACCCCCAGGCCAGTCCTGCCAAGAGGAAACGCACTGCCAGCCCCGCCAAGGTACCGCTGACAGCTGCACTCTGTTTTTATTGGTGGACTTTGAAAAGGTGAGAGCACATTTTAATTTGTCTTTTGTTTCCAGGGTGATGCAGACTCCTGCACCAATCAGCAGCAGATCCCCAGCTGGTACCTGACGCCACAGAAGCTTCAGGTACAGAAATGATTTGGATTTGTTCTGTTGAAGAAACATCACTGATCCAGAGAAGAGCCTGTGCATGTAACACGTGTCTGTCCAGCTTCATGAGAAGTTTCAGTCTCAGCCCAGTGATCAGCTGATGTTAGACTGTGTGTAACCAGCTCACATGCCAAAATTCAAAGATACAAATAGCTGCCCCCCTGTGCACACAGCTTTCTTTCTAAAGCAGTAAAATTGAATCACAAAATAAGAGCATTATGTATTTTTAATTTGTTAATGGACTCTCCTGTGATGTGCACAGCACCTGGATCACTTGCGGACCAACCGAGCAAACCTCAAGCCTCCTCAGTTGCAGATGCTGGAGCAGCTGGAGAACCAGTTCTCTGTCATGCAGCAACATCAGCAGCAGGTACAGTGATGTCATGCTTGCACTGATGATGTCATTACATATGAAGCTGCTGATCTGAGCCATCACTGATGTCTGAATGTGTCTCCCTCCAGATGAGGCAGCA
>OOFC01025351.1:0-10533 GCA_900323345.1 Pseudochromis fuscus | reverse complement strand
TTACAGGACCAGGGGGGAGTCAGAGTGGTTGGTATGTTATCAACAAAAACCCCCTTCATCACCGTGTTGTGTCACCACTGTTATCCTCATTAAGCCCTCACACAGCCAACACTTTCCATCCAAACAGGATCATATTTTACACCTGACAGCGAGCGGGGGCGGGACAAACAAACACAAACACTTACGTGCATTCGCCCGGCACGCCGCACGTCCCATGCATGGGGCTGCATCCCTGCTTGCAGATGGCTTCAGGAAAGAGAGAGAAACATTTGTTAAAAACTGTGTGGATTGTGTTTTCATTAAAATCTCATTTCCCTAAATCTCTAACAATGGAGCTGGAGGTGTCTCCAACGGCGACGCAACTTTCCAAACATTCCTCAGATTCCTGCAAAGTGACACTTGACATGAACTTCCCTCAACTTCCAGGCGTCTTCCGAAGAAATAAAAAAAAGTGCGGCGAGGAAGTGAAGAGCCGAGGACGCCGCGACCACGTGATCGCACAACTGTTTTGATGTGCGGTGTGTTTATTTTTGGGCAGACTGCTTTCATTTTAAAAATAAGAAGTGCATGTTTATGGATGTTTATTGCAGGAGCTAAAAATGTAGCACGTCATAAAAATAAAACTGGGAGAAACTCATATTTTAAATTTACCACTGGCAGCACAGAAGTGTTCACTCTGCACAACCTATTTACTTTTTCTCACCATCGTCCATTTTTATCTGGACGTTTTCTGCTGCCAGTGTCACAGGCAGAGAAAATAAAGGGGGTAACTGTAGGTAACTGTCTACAGCTTTGTGTGTAACTTTTATTGATGTTAACTGTTACTTTGTTATTTATTCAATGCTCTCACTAGCTAACGTGACTGGTTTGTGGATTTTGAAGCCAGGAGTTTGGTATTTGAACGTGGCCATGTTGATTGTTTGGAGCCAGAAATGACCATATTTGGATATGAAGGGAGGAGTGAGGAGGCGGGGTCTGACCATGGACCACCAGATCTCCAGAGTTGACTTTAACTAATGATGTCAAAATGACTTGTGGAAAAAATGTATTGACTGAATATTTCAGGATTGAAATTGACCATTTTTAACCGAAGTCAGTTAGAGCCAGCATCTAGTGGCCGTCAGGAGTATTGCACTTTTTTGCTCTTCATACAGTCTACGACCAGAACCAGACAACAGCTCTCTTCTGTAAAACTGATCCAACCTGAAGGTATAAATTCGCTCACCCGTCTTGCAGTCCGGTCCCGTCCAGCCCTCCATACACTCTCTGTTTCCGAACTGGTCGCAGACATAATGGCCGAAGTAGTCGTTACGAGGTCGACACACTTTGTTGCACTTGTTGCCGTAGTAGTGTTCGTCGCAGCGGACCCGGATCGTGTACTCGATGTTGGCGACGGGGCTTTTGTACTCGACCGGCTGCTTCTCCTCGCCGGGGTTCAGCACCCCCTTGTAGACGCTGCGCTCGATCAGCAGCTCCTCATCTGAAAACACAAACACAAACACACACTCAACAAAGGTTTGATGATTGTTCAGTGGATGAAAGAAAAAAAACACAACAAGTTTTTAAATGTCAATGACTTTTGCTCAATACTGTAACATAATGAACTAAAGGACTACTTTTGGCTACATCTGCAGTGATGGATTTACACAGCTAGCTAGCTAATTAACCTATTGCAATGTCATTATACTGAAGGACAAACAGCTACCTTCCCAAAAAAGATGTAGCTACTTGGCTAATGAAGCCTTCTCCATAACTTTTAATCGGTGTTACTACCATGAATCTGAGGCTAGTTAGCTAAATTTTGCAACAAAACACGCAATTTGTTGATGTCTTTCTTTGTTTTGAACAGCAGGGTCAAATCTACTCATTTTATTTGTTAAGTTCCAGATCATGACAAGTCACACAAGTCACTATAAAGAGACAGTGAGGTCAGTATTATACAGTTTCAACCTTCAAGTTTTCAAGATGTGACTGACTGATGTATTTTAGCTTCACAGATGAATACAGCAGGATGTCATCTGCATAGAAACATAAGTTTACTTTGTGTTTTCTAATATTAATGCTTAAAAAAAGGAAATGTAAGCTGAAGAGTAGTGGCCCTATCGCGGAGCTCTGTGGGACTCCAACTATAAAACTTCTGGTGAACGATGACTTAAAGGAGCCTCATGTGGATAATGTCCAAATGTGATCTCCCAGTAGTGAGATGAGTCCACTGTCAGCTGCTGTTTCTATGCTTTACTGTAGCCACAACTAGTGTAGTTTTAATTATACTTGCTAACATATAACCCCAACTGACTAAACAGCTTCATTTTCAACTCTACAGACAGAAAATCAAGAACATAACAATGCTTGAAAGCTGCTGTATTCAGTTGAGTTGCAGTGGAAAGTCTAAATCAGAGAAGTTCTGAATGACATTCCAGAGAACAGGACTGCTTCCGGTTATGGGATTTGACCCAGCAACCCTGGTGCTCAGAGAGATTAGACAATCCACGAGGCTTCGAAGAACGATTGTTGTGAGCACAGATCAGAGGGAAGGTGGAACCTCCGGCCAAACATCACCAAGAATGTGGAAGAAGAAAAAAAGGAAAGAAAAGGAAAATGAAGCGAGCACAAACAGAGGGTGTCGGAGCGAGGTCTGCGAGGGCTTGATAACCAAAACGCTTTTTCAGTTTTCCTGCTCGGTGAAATGCTTTTCTGTCGCCCTGCTCCCCCGCCGCCCCCTCGCAGGATATCCAGCCCCGACTCCATCGGAGCCAGGCCGGAAATAATAAGAGACGGGGAACAGGCGAGGAAGGGCGACATAGGAAAGACCCTTTAGCTTGTTCTCAAGGAACAGAAGCACCGTGACCCAGCAGGGTCCGACGGGGACTCGGCTTCACCAAAAACCACCAACACGACCACGGTTACAGAGTTTCACCCTCTGCAGCAGCTTCAACTGGACCTGGACTGAATGTATCTGACAAACAGCCACACGTCTCCAACAGCTGCAGGAGAAGTTTCAAACAGTTTGTGCAGCTCAGACCATGAGGAGGAAGTTTCCTGATTTATGTTGTATTATTCATTACATTTGGAGACACACATGATATTTTATGTTGCAGGTTAAATGTGTTGCATGTAACAAGTGCATCTGTCTGTTAAGTGACTGTGACGTTCTTGAGTTCGAGAGTCGACAGGTTTTCATGTGAAGTGCATTTTATTGAATTTTTGGATAAAGATGAAAACTCTTTGAAACAGATTGTATCAAAATTAACTTGAAATGTTACAAGATCTTTTTAAACAGATCATTGACCTGACACTGCTCTGATGTGCAAAATGTTTTTATTTTGACTTTCTAACATCATTAATATTCACTGTTTTTATTTAAATACACAGATATTTATTGTGTATTTATTTTGAAATGTAATTTTATATATTCATTAAACCTATTTTTATTACTTTTTAAAATTAATTTTGCAGGTTTTGTTTGCTTTTACTTTTGATTTGCAGATTTTTCTTTCATGATTTCTTCCAAAACAGAACAATAAAGATGGATATTAACCAATAATCAAAATAATTACTAGCTGCAGCTTTAAAGTGAAGACTTAAAGATGGATGTGAATGTACTTTATTTGTAATTGGTGCAACATTAAATGTATTTAATGATATATTATTTTTACAGAGCTCTCAAAAGTACTAAAAATTCAAAGTATTTAACAATGAGACAAAAATAAATCCTGGATCATTTTCTCTTCTAGTCTGTGAACTTTTGAATATAAAACTTTATTTATTCACTCACTGCATCTAAATAAAGAGAAATTACAGCTATAAAAGCAGTTTGTACTTTTGCCTCAGTTTGACCTCAAATTGAAATCTTCCTAAATTTAACACTAGATATAAAACCAGAGTTATTTAAAATGTATCTAAATGTGAGATGACTCTCGTGTAAAATAACATGTTCAACAGAACGACTGTTTGTGGTTTCAGAAAAACAGCAACAAAGAAATGAAGTGTAGTAGTGAATGTGAAATTTCTCACTGGCTGCTTTGTGTTTTCATGTCGTTTGGCAGGAGCTGGACTCGGTGGAGAGAATCAGTACGAATCCTTTTTTCACACTGTCCTGGTTTTACTGCGTCTCACTGTGAGTTAACACACTGCCACAGATCCCAGTCCCACACCCACCACCTGAAACACTCACTCACTGCTGTTCATCTCCAGCAATTAGATATAAAAATATAGACCAATCATCAGCGTGCAGTGTAGTGGAGGAGACGCGCTAAGAGAGGCCGTTGTTACCAGGGAGAGCAGCAGAGAGAGGGCCATTTAAAAACCAGCTTATATAAACAGGCAGGGCTGCAGATCCCAGTCCAGACCAGCACCACTGTCCTCACACACAAACCTTCATCACAACACTGCTTCATCAGCCGCCCAGTGTCGTACCGCTGCAGTGATTTGTGGAGGTGCTGCTGCACGCTGACCTTTGACCTCTTTACAGCTTGTCACTTCTAACAGAGCTGACCTCTGACCCCGAGTCAAGGATGTTTGTGGGTTATTCTTCCTTCACCTGACGGCTGATGTTTGGAAGTAAAGTGGATGGACAGTTTTTTTCTCTCTCTTGTAGAAAACAGTTCAATCCACAAATCTGCACAATCCTCTGATAAGACAAAAATCTGGATTATATTTCACACCAGTATCAGCTGGAATCAGAGCTCATTGTTCATGCTACAGATAAGATGAAAAAACTATATTGTAACCAGGAGAATAACAAACAGAAGAGTTGTTATATTTGAAAACCACAAGCTTGATAATTTAAACTGTAAAAGCAAAACGACATCACAAATTAGCAACAACTACAGACTGTGAAGAGACATAACGAAGCAACTGGAGCTCAGAAATGAAGCTAATGCATAAGCACAACAAGGTGCAACACAGCACATCACAGAAAACATGAACCATGATGAGGATGTGATTAATCAGCTGAACCATGGACTGTTTAGAGACATGGATGAGGAGACATGGCATGTTAGAGCCTGATGTAACAATGTCCTGAATTGTATGTTAAAAAAGAAATAAAACCTGAAATGTAACAACTGGTCGATAATGTAACAAAAGTGCTGAACCTGAAATGTAATAAAAAAATGTTATGAAACCCAAAATGTAAGAAGTTGTTACATTTTGGGCAAAGTTTTAACTTTCTGGGCTCAGCAGTTGTTACATTTCAGGTTCCATTACTTTTTTTTGTAACAATTTGAGACATTGTTACATATCTGGTTCTAACAAGGTAAAAAAGTGTAATACCACCAACAGCCAGTAGGTGCTGTCTCTTATTGACTTCCATTCAAAAATCCTCATTTTCATCCTGAAATATTCATCAATACTTTGTCTCCTCAGGTCATTGTGATGTCATCAGATAAAGTCAACTCTTCTTCATTTCATCATTGAGCAGAATCAGGTTTCAAAAAGAGGAGGATTTAGGGGGCGTGGTTAGTTTGACTGACAGCTTGAGGCCCATCCACATTGGACAGTGTCAATCAGTTCAAGTGTCAGACCCGCCTCCTCCCTTCATATCCAAATATGGTCACTTCCAGCTCCAAAAACCAACATGGCCACGATCAAATACCAAACTGGCTCCGAGTCGCTGCTTAAAATGACAAAGTTTACATGTGAGGAGTTCAGACTCAGCTTCATTCATCAGATGTTTGTTTCTTGAAGCTGACGAGGCTCCAGGAGGTGAAAGTAAACTTCACTGCTCATAAACACACACTGGCATTACATTACACTGCTGTCATCCCCACTTAGCTTCCACATTAACACATCTTTTGTCGCTCGAGTGTAAACTGACTGAAACACCTGGAGGGAGCAGCGGTGACGATCCCGCTCGCAGCCCCAGTGACTCAGCCTGGTAACCTGGTCGTCATGGTGCTGCTGTGTTGGGGCGGGGTTTTTTAATGCTCTCCATTTTCTGTAATCAGCCACTTATGTCATAGTGACTCTCAGGATTACCTACAAAGACACTGAAGTGACCACCTCATCTCTGGTGGATTTGTTCTGACCTGTAGCTGGTTGGAGACGAGTTGCGCAATGAATGAAAATTACAAGGCTGGAAAAGATTGCACTTAATCGACTTACAAGTGCTGTCCTGTGAACGGCTTCATCGTAAATCTGTCAGTTCACCACTGCTAACTACTCCCAGAGAAAACTCCCAACACATCCAGCAGTAAATAATGTAAATCATCTAATATTTTACTGCTAACGTCAGTGTGGATCACAGCAGCAGAGGAGCTGCACCTTTATACTGCCAATACTTTTAACTGTTATTATGTATTTTTAGAGCTTTGCAGCAACATTTATACAGTATTACCTCAGATACTGCCCGGGGAGGTCACATGACTCTAACTGAGGCTTTGTTGTATTAGAGGCAGGACTTTATTTCTCATTTTTCTGTTTGATGAGTTTAATTAGTCACAAAGTCTCATTTTAAAGCTTCAAATGGATCAAGATCATTGAACTGAACACCACCTGTAAACATTTCAAATTAAAAGCCCTCTCTCAGTGAGCATAAACCATTCATTCCTTAATGGGGCTTTTATTGTGAAACACCAGCAGGAGCCCTATAGGTGACAACACAGGATGAAAAAGGACAACAGTACGATACTCTTCCAGAACGTCAGGATTAAAGTGATGGATTCAGGTAAAGTGGTAAAAATCTTTGAATCTGGAGTCTGGACGATTTGTTTCAGAGATTTACCCCCGAACACGTTCTCACTTTCCCAACATGTGTTCTTCTGAGCTCATTACCACACACACAGTGTGAGTATTGACAGAAGTGAACCTCTGTGGTTTGTAACAACCCATGGAAGAAGAAAAGGAGGGATTGTTGGGGACTATTTGCAGCAGCGGATGAATTCAAATCTGTTCAATCAGCAGGATGGTGGAGCAGGGGTAGCATCCTCTGCTGCAACAGTCTGGGAAAAAAGTCCTTTTTGGTCCTACCATGTTTTATTACCTCCATCTGGAAGCTGCACACACTAAACTTTGGGCCGTTTTTCCTTGATCAATAACTTGATTAATTATAAAAAGGTTGAACTTTTATTGACAAATATTTTAGCGCTAATTACGATAACCTAAAGTCCACCTCAAACATCATCTCCAGAGGATCTAACTTCTGTATCGTGATGCATTTCTGGCAAAAACAGGATATGTAGGCGGGACAAAACATTTGGAGCAATTTGATTGGACCATTGAAACACAACCAAACACCACAGCTAGCTAGCTAACGTTACTAGTTAAGCTAACTAATGACACAGTAATTACATGTGCTCCCTCTCTGACCTGTTGTCCTGGCTTCATGTGCTCGTCTGGTTTTGTGTTGGAGACGTCGGCCAATGAGGCGGAGTCTGTCCTGCTGCTGCTTGACCTTTGACCCCGTTCACTTCAGATGAAGAGCGGTTGTCTAAACCCTGGCCTCACCCTCCTGCCACAGCAGATCCCACACTGTGAGATCCCTCAGTCACCTCAGGCATGTGCACTTCATGTGAAGGTACAGTGGAGAGTGATCCCGGCTGGCAGACCATCAGAGGATTCAGATCGGGCTCTGGGGCAAAACAAACCTGGATTGGGACATGGGTGAGACTCCCTGGCACAGCTGCAGAGCAGAGACCTCCCTCTCTGTAATTATGTTACAGTAGCAGTGATGTTGGCTGCACAGCTGGATGCTGCAGGTTGCTGCCTGCTCTCTGACGTGAGTCTCAAGTCATTCCCGAAAATGTAGGAAATCCCAAAACTGAAAACAGAAGTGAGAGCGAGCAGCAGAGTCCTGAGGAGTTTCTGCTCATTATATAATTACATTAGTATTTTTAGAGTTGCCCAGTGTGACTTATAATTAGCCAAACAGGTGAGGTTTCTGTTTGACGGGACGCTTGGCTGCCGACGGAGTTACTGACAGATTCAGGGCTCGAAGTCACGATCACGCAACGAGACTCGGTCCAAATCTGCAAGACGGGACACGGTGGTCGAGACGTCAGCGCCTCCCGGCCGCCCGTCGCTGAGGATAAATAAAGCTCCGTGTACAGGTGGTGGTAGCGAGCGGCCCAGGCCTCGGGCCAGGACGCTCTGGATGCCGACCTGTCACGGAGTTTCAGGGATAATGAAGTGGCGTGCGGGAGCCGGACAGCTGCCACGACGCTAATTAGGAGACGGACATCAGAGGACGGGAGAGAAGGCAGCGGTCAGTAATTAATGGCTTAACGAGGTGATGCTCTCACAGGCTGAATATAGAGGAGAACAGCCTGAGTGACCCTGAAGGATGAATCTACCTGTCAGATACTGGGTTTGATTCCTGTTCACTTTCTATGTGATCACGATGAAGACGTGACCACGATGAAGACGTGCTCAGACAGAGATCAGGACACATCTCCCATCATTCCTTTCACTTTAGTCAACGGTTCATGTCAGGAGGAGCCGTGTGAGACGTCTGGCGGTGTTTCCAACCTTCAAGCTAACACCTGCTGCAGCAGAGGTGTCTTACAAACCAACAAGCTCGTACAGCATCCGAAGACAGGAAGTGTCGGCGGCAGGACGGCGGGAGGGATGATGGAGGACGGTAATGGTTTTCACAGACGGAAACAGACGCTTTAATCGCAGCAGATTAGACAGAAATACATTTAATTGAAAGGATCGGCAGCTGATGATTAGATCCCAGACTGGACTCAGATTCAATTAAACGATGAAGCTCCGACTTCAGCTGTTCATTGTAGATGTAATGACACATCAGACTCGTGTCGCACAAGCTCGCAGCTTTAACTCCGACACTGATGTATCGACATAGTGGAGGAATTTATGTGAGATGGTAGATCTGATGTCGCTCAAAGATCTGGGACCAAAATCAAAGGTTTTCTGGAGGATCAGTGAACATACATTACATCCCTGTTCACCGCCTCCTCCTCCCAGCGCCGCGGGAAAACCAAAGATCAGACAGGAGTGAAACATGTGCAAACAGGACGCAGCTGAACACAGGCTGGACCCGAGCCCAGTTCATACACATCAACATATTGTGAATTCTTAAACAGGTCGTCACCTCGTTCAGGGAGCTACCTGTGGCCAAAGGTGTGCTTCATCCATCTGAGTCACTGATGACGGGAACCTGAAGGTCGCTAATGAAACCAAAGAGCTGAACATCTTCAGGAAGTCACCTGCTGCTCAGGATTTTAACTTCATACTGAGTTTTTAAATTTATTTTTACAGAAGTAAGAAGCTGCTGGGATCTAAAGGACTCAACTCAAAAACAGTTCACACCAACACTTTCCTATGGAGTTAAACATTTGAAGAACATTCACGATCTCCCAAACAGTAGTGACCTTATAAACATCCTTCTTCTCCTCTGTCCAAAGTATCTCTAACTCCACCGAACATTCGTAACTTTTTCTACGTCGCCAACAAACCCAACTCCAACCAGAAGCTGCAGTATGGATGTTGAAGTCCTCCCAGTTTTCACCATAGATCCCTGACTGGTCTCCACCGTGACACCTGGGAGTTTTGTGGCAGGTGAACTTCACTGAGGCGGCCACGTTTCACCAGACGCCACAGAAACCAACACCAAGAGTGAACTGCAATAATTCAAAAGTTGAATATTTCACAACCAGGAAGATGGACTGGTAAATCCATCGTCTGTACCTGCTTAACTGATTGGGTCTTGGAGATGCTGGAGCTTATCTCAGCATCCTGGCAATGGGCGAGAGGCGGGGTTACACCCTGGACAGGAAACCAGAAAAACCCCTTCACCACCAGCATCAAGTCGTTGGACTGTGGGAGGGACCTGGAGGACCCAGTTCAAATCCAGAACCCTCTTCCTGTGAGGCCACTGCACCAGCTCACACACTGGACCAGGACTGGGATGAACCCCACTGAGCATGTGCTAAAACACCAACAACACAGCAGCACTTGTTGTTCTGCAGTGTGGTAGACGCTGGAGGAGCCAGAGGTGAAACATCTGTCAGATTTATTAAATCGAGGGAAACAAATGTTGTGACACTGCAGAAGTGTCAATCAAATGGGAGCTGAAGGCGGGCCAATAAAACATTAGTGTGTGACTGTTTGTGGGGCCGGGCAGTGTGTGATGTGCACAGCGCCGAGTACAGACACGCAGCCGACAGCGTGACCTGAATAATCGAAGAAGAAGAAGAAGAAGAAGAAGAAGAAGAAGAAGAAGAAGAGTGTGAGGCTGAATCTTACCATTGCTGTGTGTGCCGTTGTCTCGGTCCCACGCCTCCACGATCAGAGTGTACGCTCGCTGTAACACACACAGAGGTCAGAGGTTATCAGGGTGCACAGCAACACACACACACACACACACACACACACACACACACACTGCAGGAGTCCCCGCGGCCGCACAGCTTTATATTGTGGCAGATGTTCATTTTAGGAGTATTCCCTCAGATTGGTAGAAGCAGCAGCAGTAGAGAGGTTGTGATGAATTTCATTCAATTCGGCATGTGTGCACACAGACACACACTCGTACCCATAAACAAAACCACAGAGCTGGCTTTCCTCTGCAGT
>OOFC01025348.1:10992-24116 GCA_900323345.1 Pseudochromis fuscus | reverse complement strand
GACAACATCACCTCTGTCACCTCTTCCAATGAAGCTCTCAGAAATTAGAGAAAAAAAGTCTGACTTACCACTACTGGGCTATACTCCACCTCCTTTTTAATTCTCTGGCACGCCTGACAAGCAACACACTGGGACACCTAATTGCATCAGAACATTTAGGGAGACAAAAAAATTACGAGAGTACAACATATAATTAAACAGTTATATTACAAAGACTGGAGAAATATGCTTCATTATTCCATTAGTAAGATACATCATGAAAAATCATGTTGTTGTGGACAGATGTATTTGAAATGATGAAAATGTTTAATATATTAACCCATGTACTGATGTCCTCGGTCATTCCTGGCCAGTAGAACCTGGTAGAAATGGCATCTCTTGTTTTTTGTTGGCCACAATGTGCCCCTGTGGGGCTTGAATGAAAATCAGCAAATATTATGCTGGCCTCCTCCGGGCCGTTGACCACTTTAACCTTCATGGGCTTTGCCGTTTTTTTGTGACGGATGTAATACAGGTTTCCATCTGTAAAATATACATTGGTTTATGAGTTCACAAAGTCATGAGGACCAATAAAGCTGATGTATCTGACACTGGTGAGGGATGATAATCTATTTTGTGGGAGAAGCTTTGTTTGTGCAATGTCACTGTTACAACTGCATCCAGTTGTGATAGCTACACGACTGGTTGTGTAGAATACTAAAAGAGTAACACTTTGGTGTTTACTCTTTGTTACTCTTACTTGCTCACAGGCATGGACAT
The DNA here is from genome assembly GCA_900323345.1 of Pseudochromis fuscus. Classification (NCBI taxonomy): domain Eukaryota; kingdom Metazoa; phylum Chordata; class Actinopteri; family Pseudochromidae; genus Pseudochromis; species Pseudochromis fuscus. The sequence goes on along the minus strand of OOFC01025348.1, from coordinate 23,357 downwards.
GCATGTGTATTATGCAAACGCTTTGATAGAGCATCATCCCTTGTGACTTGTTGAGGAGACGTATATTGTTGCTTAATCTAAATCTGCATCAAAATACTCAGATTGGTCTTCAATCATTCTTCCCATCCATATATACATAAACATCAGAGTTATATTCCCATAAGACCAAAATATGAAGCCAAAAGATGATTAAATTAGTTCAGTAGACCTACTTATCAGCACAGGCACTAAAGCATTTAATAAATTCAATAAATTCAATAAATACATAGACAGTTTCTCACCTTCTACGACATAGGTCTGGGTTTTTTTCCTGAAGGTGTTTTTCTCAACCTTTGTTAAGCCTTTAGGATATTCACCTTGAATTATATAGTGAACAATTTCTGTGTATGTTGTAGGATCCATGGTTCTGAAATTAAATGACATAATTTCAATTAATTTGAAACATGTGGAACAGGCTACATGAGTATACATTACATACTATAATATATACTGCGTATACTGTATATGCAGACTATAGATGGGCAACAGTATATAGAGTAAGCACTGCTAGTGGAACACTGCATTCCATAACTATTTACTGATTCATCCACTTGTCTTGGCACATAACTTGATATAATTGCACAAAGATGAACCCCATTAGTAAAATATATAGAAGAAAAAAACGAAGAATCAAACACAGAATTACTAAAGCCTAAAATTCTAACTGACACATTCAAACGTCTAACATTTTAATGGGTATCTTAAGGTGACCAAACAAACAGCCAACCTGCAGTTGTAATTTTGACTTTGTAGGCTCCTTGCATATTTAAAGATATGTATAGAGCAATTTTTTGTAGCCTATTTAAAATTCTTAATTCTATGAATGTTTTAAATTAAAATTAAAATAAAAAAAATACATGTAAAATAACAGAAATAGAAGAAATAATAGAGGTCACATACTTACTTGGAAAATGGTTGCAATTATTCCAAAAAACAGAGCTATAGTTTCAGTGGAAGACAGCCACCTTGTTTGAACTCCAAATGAGTTTTTTTTTCTTTTCCTATTGTTGCTGTTGCACGGCTACATTTTTTAAATTATATTTTTTCATTTTTTTCATTTACTGCACAAAAAATATTGGTATGCCATAGATTGGCATACCAGTGGTAGGTATTACATCATACACAAACAAGGTGCATTTCATCTATTACCTATGTTTTTACAGCAGCAGCAGAGGTGCAGATGTTCCAGCTGAGAAAAGTTGGAGGTCGTCACTTCTTGCATTCCCATAGTAATAGGGGAGTCAGATTTTGTTAAGTGATCCAACAAAATCTGAATTCAGATTTTATTTCATATCATACAACCTGCACAGTTAACCTGCATATTTCTGTTAAAGTCTGAGTTTTGAAATAGTCATTCTGTTCTTAATCCCAATGCCATACTGTGATCACTGTAGCCTCTTATTATTTTATTCTGTTTTTACAGACTGTAATTTCCAATGTTTTTAACTTGTTGTGATGTGGTGTTTTAACTGTTGTGGCAATTAATTTCCCAGGTGCGGGATAAATGAAGTATTTCAATTCTATTCTATTGTTAACAGGTCCAATGTAGTAAAGTAAAGTACTATGCTTATGCTAAACACTTCATACATTAATACCAGACATATTTTGGTGCCATTTCTTGCATTCTTAGGGGAGTCCGATTGTAAATAAGGAGATAGAAAACCTTCTCAGCGAACAGTTATTTTATTGACACGTGTACAACACTGATGGAATATGAATAATATTTGGCGATTACACCCTGTCCTGCCGACCTCATGCGAGTGAAGCTGAGAGTAGCGTAGGATCTCCTCCGATGCTATTCAGACGCTTGTCACCTCATCATATTTAAAAGGGAAACGTGTCCATACTCAATCACCTTTAACCCGCAAACCATTAGAAAACAACAACAAAAACAGTAAGTGTACAACAGAAAACCCATCAAGTGGCCACAGAGTGAAACGTAAGTTCACGCGAAGGGGGAGTCCGATTTTTCCGCGGAGTGTGAATTTTGTATAACACCGGAAAAGTAGCCGATTTACTAGATACTGCTTGTTGTAAGAGTGTAATAATAACAGTGACGATGAAGCAAGAGTAGCAGAAAACACAAAAACGAAATTTGAGTTTAGAGTTTTAGTGAACAAAAACACTACAATTGCACGTGAATGTTAGGTTTTGCATGTTAAATTTGAATTTGAAATCTAAAATAAGCAGAAATAGTCCAGGTAGAAATTTGGTGGTAAAGGGTTAAAAACAGATTTATTGAAAAAATTTGATTCATTGTACAATAAACGATTGACCCTTCAAATAGGGAATAGTTATTATTGTAAGTAATTAATGCAGTTAGGATTGTGTCAAGTGTGTAAAAGTTCACAACTCTGTCTCTTTGGAGAAGCTCAGATGGACCCTGCTGTTGCTTGATGTTGCAGGTATTCAATAAACTCAGAGGAATGACTCCTACAAACATCTGGAAGCTTTGTTAAAACTCTCATCACATTAATTACAGTGTGTCCCATAAATGTATAATGGATTTGAAAATATAGAGCAAAAACATGAATAAGGCAAAACTCAACAAACATGACACAAGGTGAGGTTTGTGTGTTCCTATTGATTGATCAGTGATATTTATCTCTTACATGTTCAGATACCTGACTGGATAAGAAAGTATAGGCGATAGAGGAGACATATGATGGATGGATGGATGTAGTGGGGGCTAGTGAAAAATGTTCTAGGTGGGACTGTGCCATATTAAGCCAGTGTCAGTAATTATCCTAATACAATTTAACACAAACAGCAGGATACCAGTGCTCTGTGAATAGTAATTATTTACTGCCAGTATTAAAAAGTTGAGGCATTATTGTAAACACCAAACTCATTTAATAGATCTGACATGTGATCCGATGAAGACTACTTTGGATGTACCAAACAATAATTTAATAATCATTTTTTTAATGATGTGTATTAAAACCATAAGCATTTCCTCTGCAGATTCCTCGTCATAAAAAGAGGTTGGTGGTGGTGGTGGTGGTGGAGGAGGGGGTCAAAGTGAGTCGGCCCTGTGCCATGCCAGCTTACTGGAAATGACCAAAATAAATTTCCAATAGCCCACTCCTCCCTAATTCCCATTTGTTTGACCTGCCTATGTCATCTACAAATATTTCCATTTATGTTAGTAGACATTCTAAAATACATTTTAATAACACTGGCCAACATCATTCATATATCAGTGTGACTGGATCAATAGATGATCAATAACAGTTCCCTTTTTAGAAGCATCTTTTTTCACAATTTGGCACACATCAATGCATCAGTTCTGGACCGAGATGCGGCAGCTTACTTTACCATCCTTAGAGCCAAGCATCGAAAAACTGAATATTTTTGTATCTTTTTATTTGGCTCCGCCCTTTGACTGTAACATCAGCATGAGGTCTGCCTCCTGAGCAGCTCTGTCCACTCATGTTTGCATGATCCAAGCTTTAATGTGCAAGAAAGAAGACTGTGTTATGTAGCCAAAACAGTCTGAGGTCAAACAAAGGATAAAGAAAACAGACAGAGGGAGGGAGGGAATATGAGGGAACTAATAGCAGAGAGTCTGACCTTCCCCGTCCACTCCACTCCTTTCCAGATTGAGAAGTAGACAAGGACCCACGCCAATGCCAGAGTGCCCACTAAGGGCCAGCGAAGCTCTCCTGGCTCCTCAAGACCGTTGGACAGCTGGTGCATGTTACGCCTACAGAAAGACACACAAACACACACACACTGAATTCAAGCAGAGGCACAGATAGCTTCCAGAAATATTTTCAGCACTACACACACACACACACACGTGGCAGGAAGTTGTCCACATCTCAGTGACTTACTCCCAGAACTCGGTGACAGCGCTGGTCAGGTTGGTGGTGTCTGTCAGACTGTAGTTGGAGAAACATTTCTCTGTGTTCCAGGGGTTATCACAGCTTTGCCAAGGCAGCTCCTGCACACACATATACAGCGTGCATAAACAAAAACAGGCTGCAGTAGGACCAAACGTGATGAAATATCCCTGGTTTTGGTATTTGCACCAGTATGTATTATTTGTATTTCAGCAGGATAACACAGCTCCCCCCCCCTCCTTTTCTTTAGAGTAAATAAAACCCAACATGTGGCGTCTCCTTGACTCTTCAGGGGTTGTTGTTTTTTTCGGCCTCAGACACCACAAAGATTATTTAGAACAAAGGAAACAGAGACACAAAGTCAAACCATCCAACAGTAAAAATTACACTTAATGAATCCACTATGTTTTCGACCTTCAACTTAAATCGCTGAGCAAAAAATGAACCCTCTTTCCCCTGCTTTGCGTTTTTTCCCAAGCACAAATGCTTCACTGCTGCGAAGTCTTAAAGTTTCAAGCTTCAAAGAGAAAGAAATCCGGTGCAGAGCTGATAGAGGTGGTAAACATGTCCTGAATACCTTCACTTAGAGATCAGGTGGTGAAGGCATGGTGGGGTATGAACAGGTATATATCACACTAACCAATTTCCTCATCATTCCTCTTTTTGAAGTCTAATATCTACTTAATTATTTTTCAGATAGACCACCAGATCAGTAATAATAAGAACTGACTTTAACTAATGACATCACAATGAGTTGTGCAAGTCTTTCATGATTGAAAATTACCATTTTTTAAGTCAGTTGGAGCCAGAGTTTTGGGAACCAGCATCTAGTGGCTGATGGGTGTATTGCATTTTTTTTGCACTTCCACATTAGCCCAATTTTCAAGGCCCAGTTGTTACGTCCATTTCTCTATGGATTTGACATTGAACTTGCAGCAACAAATTTTTTTAGTCACTTGGGGGCGACAAAAACAAGCTGTCAAAACAATGTTAACTCCTAATTAGTTTCTATAGTTGCATCACTAGTTTATAAAATGAATACCTGGCTCTTAACCTTTAATAGATTAACTTTGAAAATTGCTACTGAAAATCATACATACTCTTAATTTTCATTAAAAAAATCTAAAAACCTCCTGTTCACAGTAAAAACCAGTGGCTAAATGAAATCAGAGACTCAGCTGGTAAACATGAAGCCAGATATTGTCCAATGGAGTCAGCAGAGACCAAAACAGAGCTAACAGAGTGAGATTAACCACATTGTATGGATGCAATTTCAGTATGTTGCTCCAGAACTGATTACTCTGTGAGGACATGTCAGCGTGGCCTCAAAAATCAGCTGTTGCACGTCATGTGACTTACCGAACCAAAGGAGTTGAATAGGTAGTAGAGCGCCCAGGCTATGATGATAATATAATAGATGTTGAGCCAGAAGGACAGGACCACTGCAGCCAGACCAACCCCTGCAGGAAGTAGAGACATTTAGAGGCATAAGCACTGGGCAGCACAATGTTTTACAGATCAGGTAAAGTACAATATGATTCACATGTATGATAAGATGTAAGTGGGGAAATGTAAACACTATGTACTGCCTGACAGAGAAGAGATACATGGTTTCATTCAGCATCATCTTCATCACCCTCATTGTTGTTATTGTTGATGTTTACTTGCCTTTGGCTTTGAGTGTGAGTTGGCGCTGCACCACACTCACTATCACTGCCCCTGTCTGTGCTGGCTGGAGATAAAAATGGGCTCTTTGAGCTTGAGGCCAGTGGTATAATTGCTGCCACCAAACAGTTGGGCAGGAAAAGATTTTTAAATGTAAAAAAGTTGTCAAAACAACAGTAATACTTTTTTGTTCTGGTCTTTTTTTGTTGTTGTTGTTAAAAGAGACAGGAACAAGAAGCACTATCGCCTCAAGAAGGTTCTGGGTTTGCATTTAAGCTCTGGCCTTACTGGGTTTTCTCCCACAGTCCAAAGACATGTTAGGTGAATTGATTGGTCTAAATTGACTATAAGTGTGAGTGTGGATGGTTGCCTGTGTTTGTGTTAGCTCCAGCACTTTGATAAAAATGTTGCTTTGAAGAAGTTTGCATGCCGAAATGTGCTTGTCACCTTTCATCATGGGGATGAGTTTCCACACTCCCAGTCCTCCCACTGAGGTGAACTGTCCCAGAGATGTCTCCAGGAAGAAGAGAGGTATCCCAGCAAACACCAGTGTCAGGAAGTATGGGATCAGGAAGGCCCCTGAAACATCACCACAGGATATATAAACAAAGAATCTTTGGCAAGATCATGTAGATAATAAATAGAAATAGCACACCCTACTCTAAAGTTTGGTAAACCACTGCTAATGCCTGAAGATCTGTCTTTTTATAACCATTATTGGACACATTTTGGATAATTCATGCACAGGAGACACATCTTTTTCTTGCCCAGAGGAAATGTTTTACTACTGATGGAAAAAAACTCCATTAAAAAAGAGTTAATGTGTCGCTAAGTACTTTATTTCTATAAAACGTTTTTCTTATGGGAAATTTCAATTAAATAAACTATGCAGGAAAAAAAACTGACGGTTCTTTGGCTGCAAGAAAAAAATGTGCTTTATTGTTGCGGTTTTCAAAGAAATGTCTCTGCTTTACCACAGAGCACATGGTCCTTGAAGCTGAAATTCATACCATCTGTCTTGGCTGTATTACAACAATAAATACAAACATTATGAGCTATAATACAATATTCAGGCTGGGACAAGTGTCATGCAGCAATAAAGTAAATCTTGTGATCTTACACTTACCTCCGCCATTCTTGCCACACAAGTAAGGAAACCTCCAGACATTTCCCAAACCAATGGCATATCCCACGCACGACAGCAGGAAATCAAATTTGCCCTTCCAGCTCCCCCTGTCCGGCACCTCGTCCTTTTTCTTCTTTTCATCTGCAGGGGGCGCCACAGGATCCAGTTCCTCAAAGGGAACTGCTTGTTTGACCTCTGACGGAGAGTTTAAGTCCACTGTACTCTGGCCAGTCTTCCCCATTGTGGGACCGCTGTGGACCACAGTGGGGTCAGAGAGTCACCTTGTCCTCACAGCCTGTACTGTCTGTGCCGAGCGTCTCACACTGAGGTCGGGTCTCGACAGGACGGATTCAGGAGGATGTGCTGACACTGGACGTGCAGAAAGGCTGTAAATAAAGATGGAGGGTTTGTTATCTATGGTATAACTTAATATTTTTCTTTTAAATAGATGTTTAGGAGGAGGGAGATATTACTCAGATTACAATTTACTGATGTGGAGGCATTTTTATAGTCTTTTACAACCATTTTATGAACTAGAGCAACTAAAGCTAATTGCTGCAATATAAATCTCTGAGAAATATAAAAATCTGGAGTCCTTACACAAGAAAATGAGAAAAAAGGAAGAAGCATCAAACAGCATATTTTGACAACATGAAATCAGGAAGGTCAGGGCTCAGACTGACACTTTCTCAGCTTTATATTTAATTTTGAGACAACTGCTGGCCAGCTATTGTTGATTGAAGTGCCCATGAGTGAGTACCTTTTGATCCTGAACTGTCCATATTATTAGATCAGTGAGTGTGTTTCTGTCAAAATATATTATATCCAATTTTGTTGAAGAAATACATCAACTAATCAACCTAATCCACAAGTCATTCTTCAAACCGCAAGTTCACACCAACATAATTACTGTTAGATTTTTTGTTTCAGGTGCTCTGTGTGGGGATCCCAACTCAAGGCACAAAAATAACACACACCACGCACCATTGGCCTGATGTGAGCAGGCAGGTGGCACGGTCAAGGTCATCCTTGAAAACACCGCACTACACATCCTTATCACTGCCAGCACGCACCCTGCTGCACCTTTCTTTCAAGTCCACGAGTCACAAGTTCACAGTGAGTCACCAAAAGAAAGGAAAAAGCAAGAATAAGTCCACAAAGCTTCCACTACGTGCTTTTAAGAAAATTAGGACTCCTGCTGTCGTCAACATCTGCAAGTGCTGCTCACTCTGAAGAATACAATCAGATTTCAAAGAGCAGGAGGTCTTCATGTTTGCACTAATAATTATTCACCGTCTGTGGAACAATCCTGCATCTCATGCCTGGATAGCATCACATGGACAGGAAGTCTGAGCACTGACAGGAAGTTATTCATGTTTGCAACTATTGATTGACCCAGAAATTACCCAACCTGTTTCATGCCATCGCTCAAGGTTAATTACAGGCCACTTGCTGATACATTTTTACTGAGAACATGATTTTCTTTGCTCAACCCTCATTTTTTTTTTCAGGGTAATTTCACTGCTTATTATCACACGTACAGAATCATCAACAGTGTGACAGTGACTTTGAAAGGCTGCTGTAGTGAATTTATGTATCGTGTCTGATTCATTAAGCTCACTGTCTCTTTCAAAGCGTTCAAACATACATCTACCCTCATTTGCAATATTTCACACTGACGCCTCATTTATTCCTACGAACCTTTGATCGTGTTGATAAAAGGAAGGACTGGAAACACATATCATATACCATGCATGTGATATGCGATAAACACACATGGACTATATTTAAAATAAAGCAGGACAGGGTGCTAAAAAAATAAGTTAAAACAGCATATTTTTAACATAATCAATATTAATCAAACAAATTCACACGTTCCTGCTGTGAAATGATTCATGTTTCACACTGTGTGGAAAGTAATCAACTTCATTTAGGCATAATACCATGAAATAATCAGAAATGTACTTTCAAATTGTTGTCTAGTTGAGTACAGGCATCCGCTTCAAAAGCAAACCAATGATATAAAATACATCAGAGAGTCCCTTTGAGGATGCCATCCATTTAGATACAAAGTAAATCGTGTTGTTTATGATGTTAGAGACTTTTCAGTTGTCAGTTTTTTATGGTATTTTTCATGAGGAGAAAAGTTTTGTTTTTCCTCAACGGCAACTTTTAGAACAATCTGTGGACGCGCTATCTCGACACTAACTTGTCATCGTGACAACTCAATGACAGACGGTGCAAAGCAAAGCAGGCAGGCTGGGGAATGAGGTCCATCCTACCTGACAGATTTCCAAGTCCTGTTTGTCAGGTCATCAGCTTCACTTCTGCACACCAGCAGCACAAAGAGTCCTGAAACTTCAACTTAAAATCCAAAAGGAAAACTTGAAAAAGCTTCAAAAGGATCCTCCAGGCCCAGGGGAAGCCACAGTGTATCTAGTCCCCGTGTTTTGGATGTTGCGGCAGTCGCTGCCCTGTGCCCTTTGTTTTGGAGGACTTGTGGCTGTTCCTGCAGTTGGTATCGAGTGGTTGATAATAAAGTTCGACCTGTGTGTCTGCTTTGATTACTGTTCAGTTCTGACTGCTGAGGCCCCGCGGCCATGGGGGATACAGTATGTCAATCGCCCAGTTCTGGTGGGGAAATCTAGCAGCGGCGGTAGCAGTGTGTGTGTGCGTGTGTGTGTTTGTGCATGGTGTATAATGTTTGTTGTGATAGCCGAGGTCAGCTCTTGCCAACGCTGTTACCATGGTATTTCCCAGCAGAGAAGGGCCCGATCAGTGAAAGAGCTCGTGGAGTTTTGGAAAATGAAACTAGCGAAGGCTGCTGGCAGACATCCTGGAAATGTATGATCACAAATGCGGTCATGCCAGTATCTGACTCTGACCAAAGCAACACATAAACTGACCTAATATTCATCTGCAGTGTACACAGCCCAGGGATTAGGAGGAAATATAGGACAGATTTCTCCATCAAACTTAATCACTGTCTTGACATATGATGTAGAGGTATACGATAGCTCTACATGATTGTCCCCAAACCCGATGCTATCTCAGACAGTGAAGCTTTTTGCCTTGCATCTTCAAGACACATGTTCACAGACCCAGGCAGAACAGTTCAAAATTCAACAACTGCATCTAATGAGGGGTTTGAAGAGGTAGTAAAAAAAGAGAGCCTTAATTGCTATGCTGGTTCTAGATACAAAAAGAAACAGAGGCAGGCAAACAAATGAGAGGAAGAAGGATAAAGCAGACATGGGAATTTAGGCAAAAAACACTAAAGAGACATGAGCTGAAAGCAGAGTGCTGGGAAGTGGTGGCACAAAGCACACAGGTGATACACACAGTACAAGGGCAATAACAAAAACAGAGCATACGACATTATGAACCTCCCCCCGTGTGCCACTCTGCTGTGTCTGAATCATCTGTCATGTCCTGAAACCTCCTTTAAATCTCAGTACACTCCAGTTTTGTCTTTATTCTAATAGGTGCCGAGCAGTCACACTCGTAAGCACATTAAAGTCAGATTATGTAACTTTGCTGAACAGCAGCCACTATGGCAACAAATGGCAGTAACAGATTTTATATTTCCATTTTTACTGGACTACTTTTGCGCTAGCTTGCAGTAACTTTTGCATCACCCCACGCTGACATTTGCATTTCCCCTGACTCATAGAGAAAGTGTGCTATGATACAGTATCATGTATTATGTAGTGTACCACTGCTATATTGTGACTACATTGAGAGTCAGGCCCAGGTCTGCACCACTGCATTAGGAGGGAAGAGTTAAAGAAGTGATTATTACTGCAACTCTCACTGTAGCTGCTTTGGTTGGTATGACTCTGCCTGGTGCAAATGAAGCTGTGCTCACAACCTGCAGCTGGAGAGTCAGAGGTCAACCTTATAAAGGCACATCATCACTCCTTTATGTAGAATCTGCAGAGGCTTTCCTATTAAAACCAGCACAGCAAATATGATTCAGAAGGAAGGAGGGGGGGATATAAATTAAAATCTTATTACAATCTTTTGGAGTCTTCACAGATTTCCACTGATCATTTAAAAAATTAAAATTAAATAAAATTTTGTTGTCTTTACAAGTTAAATTCCCATAATTATACCCAAGGAAGTTGCTTAAAAGACATCATCATCATTACACTGTAAATCTCCACTTACTCACTTCACTTAAAATAACTTTCTAAGTCCCAAAGTGGTTGTTTAGGGTTTTTTTTGGACCACACACATAATTTGATGAAGGTTCAGCTTTTTAATAAATCATATGAAATAGAAAATAAAATAAAATTGTGCGTGTATGATGTTAAGAAGGCAAAAAACATCTGGAAACACACAACTTTGCAAAGTGTACACAAATTAGGCTGTGTCAGCTCAATAAATCTTAGTAGAATGAAATAAAAAATCTTGTTAACTAAACAAAATTATGTAATGCTCACATGGGATATGTGTTTATTACAGTTGTGAATATTGTAAATGCTACAGTAAAATTTTGCTTTGTCAGGTTGGGATTGACAGTGTAGGCGATAACAAGTGTATTTGCTGGTCTGGTACTTGTACTATTTGTGTGTACTTTTTCACAGTTCTGGTACAAGTAGTTAGTCAGTAATGTCGCTTTTTAGTAACCGGTTAGTCTCAACACCATGAAACTATGTCCCTAATGCACAAATCCTGACACACAACGATGCCACAGTGGATCCAGTAACATCACCTGTGTTGGCTTTTTAATTTCTCTAGTGATACTAAAACAATGTCTTCATTAATATTAATGAAATTTGATATGAGACATGAATTCCTGGTTTCTCCCGTCAGGTAACCTCCCAGCTTTAATATCTGCTCCAAATATTCTATCACCAGCCAATTAAAAAAGACTAATGAACATTCCCACAATGCCCATTGGTTTGCTGCTGGATGAGGATGTCGCTGGCAGACGCAGAGTTTCAAAAGTGAGAGATTATATCATATTAAAAGCTTAATTACACCCGTGGCGATTCACTCCTATCAAGAGCAGATTCGGCGGCGTCTCTGTTGAGGTTTATCGTCCGTGTGGGCCCAAATAATGATAACTGGCTGGATTGGAGTTGTCAAAGCTGGTTTTCATCAATCTTTTTACAGCATCCCCCGATCAATGGAGTCTAATTATGATTCCAGGGCGTCCACGGGCAAGAAGATGGAGATTGTGTAGGTGACAGAGGCAGGAGGACGGGAACGGAGCGAGCATGTACTCGAAGCAAAAGTTATGTTCGCCTGAGTTTGGGAGATTATGTCACAATTTGACAAATTTGGTCACATTTCCTTGTCAGAAGAAGTCGCATGGGAAGAGGTTTTGACAGAATGACAACGACAGAGTGAAGAAAACGCTGCGATAACACAACAGACAGTAACATTTTGCAGGTTACACAAAGTTTAAGAGCGTTTGGACTCAGAAATACAAATGTGTACTGTGAAAAAGGAAAGATATATACCAGTGGAAACAAACCCGTGGTATTTTATTACACAATTCAAATCCATACTGGGAAACCATTCTGCCAACAACTATTGTGTATTTTGAGATATTTGGGCATATCATTGGCAGTATAGAAACATTTGTAATCTTTATAGCTCAACTTGGAGGGATGCTTGTGATTTGCTGAGTCTGCACGCTTACAGATAAACTCCAGCAGCACAGTCATTTGTATGCATGA